>VZSZ01011720.1:27011-47424 GCA_013398815.1 Ibidorhyncha struthersii
TTTCGAGCCCCAACCACACCTCTCCCGCAGGGACAGCAACCTCCAGGAGTGCGATGCCAGCAGGGTCAAGCCTGAGTCACCCTCCAGCCTTGCAGGTCCCTGGGACAGCATTGGCATTGGGTACAGGGAATAATAATAGACAAGGAGGGAAGTTCACCCTGGCCATGTCTATACTAGGGAGTGATCTGGTAAAGTGAAGGAGCTGGGGCTGAGGACCCAACATTTGCACTATACACCCTTCAGGGTGTCTTTACTTTGGACTAGCTGCGGTCTGGTCACAGGGACAAAATGCCTACTTGCGCCTGCAGGTCACNGCAGTAACCAGGCAAAACCAGGAAATTTTCTTCAAAAGTACTGTGCTGCTCCACACATCATGCCTAGAGGTCAGGGTCAACTTCTCCCAACAAGTACAAGCACTGTCTTTCTGTGACAGCTGTTCCTGGAGGGCTCTCTCACCTTCTAACCCTTGTCTAAACCCATGCAAGTACCAGTAATATGGCAGAGGGAAACTGACTGACCCCAAGGTAGCTCATTAACTTTTTCTGTTCCTCATGGACTTTGCATCTCCCATCCCACTGAGAAATGAAAGCCCGAGGTCTTGTCATGCAGAAAAATATTTCCAATATAGTTTTCTCTGTGCAGTAGAGAGAGGTGGGGATCAGNGGGGATCAGCATTGGGCAGGCAGTTTATTTACTGCGTATTATGGTATCCCCTCCACTTAGCATGGAGTATTTTCTATGTGAGGGGGAGAGGAAAGCAGCACTTCTTTTTGCTTGTGGAGCCAGCATCTTACAGCAAGCAGCAGACACTCTCAGTACCTCCGTTTTGGGGTTCTCTATGTAAAAAATAAACTCATGGCAATGATTTATGCCACTTTCACACTTCCATCTTTCATTGTAGTAATTTCATTAGGTATTGGTACTGCATATTCTTGGTAGCTACTATCTGCAAGCACAGTGGGATGAGAGCAAGACCCTGCAAAGCCATGGCAGGTCCAGATTGGAAGGAAGGGGCAGGAACTGCAGCATTACACAATTACATTTTTTGTGTATCCACCATGTCCAAACCACATCATCCTTTAAAAGGGTGATTTTCTAGGGGGGAGGTAAACAAAGGTATGGTCTTTAAAGGAAGCTAATTTACTTCACAAACATTTTCAAGCCTTAAAAGAAAACCGCCCTACAGCCTTTGGGGAGACATCTGACTACCGCAAAACAGCATAACAGCTAAAATGTATTTCATTGAAAATAAACAAAAACACAAACCTGAGCATTCAAAATAAATTTTGAGAGCATAAAATAAACCTTTGCTGACAATCGGATGTCTATTTCAATAACAGTCTTGGGCTGCTGTTATTTTAAAGAGAAAGTTTTCACAATATACAGTGTTATAATCCAAATGCTGTGATAACCTTTGCTTTAATTAGGAGCTCCAAGTCTCTCCATCCTGAAGGAAAAAAAAAAAAGAAAGGTCACGTTATGCTTGAATAGAAGAGAGAAGCAGAGGAAGAGTTCCTGGCCCAGTGAATTTGCTCTTTTTTAGCATGGGATGTGCAGACTTTATGGATAACCCTCTTTTTCTTCAGAAATACCTCGGTGACTTGAATGGAAATGCCCTTCTGTCGCCCAGGGGCAATCCTGATACCATTTCCTTATGCATGACCCTTGATGTTTCTGTGTGATTCCTAGAAATGTCCCAGCTGCCTGCAGTACGCTTCGCCTCTAGGTGTTACTCACCTCCAGGAGCAACACATCTGCCTTAACCATCCAGCTTGAAAACATATAAGCCCTGTTCCTGCATTCATGCCTTCTTTCCCCGTTTTCCTCCTCTTGCAAGCACAAGTGCTGTGCAACGTGCCTGGAGCTGCACTGATGTTCCCTTACAGACTGACCCTCTGCAGATGGCATGAAAGAGCTCCACAGTGAAAATGGGGCACAATTTTAATTCTCTTAAAGTGGGAAATGTGAAAGTCACTGTGACTCATACTGCTTCTTTGGCATCAAATCCAGCTATAAGAAACTGTTCTGGAACAAATGACCAAAGTGTTGGCAAAAGCAGTCTCTGCACCCAGTGGACAATTACCCACAGAGCTATAGCCAATACCACTTCATATTCCCATTCCTCTCCTAACCTCTTCAGCCCCAGCATCAGCCTGAGAAACATGTTTACCCTTTCTTCTTCACTCCCAAGGAAATCCAGGGTGGCTGTGACTACCTCCACACAAACATTTCACCATACACATTCCACCACACATTCCACCATACATTCCTGTTGGAGCTTAAAACAGTTGCTTAGAAATATTTCTAAATGCTGTTATTCAATCTGCATGTATAGTAAAAATACAAAAAAAAATCACTTCCCCTCTCCACACGTCCCTATGCACTTCTATTGGATCAGGCCAACATCTCTTCAATGGGCTCACATAATTCCCTTATGTCTGGCTCATCAGAGTTGGGTTCAGTCTATCCGCTATCCTCCACGGCCCCACAGCAAGGTTTTTGCCTATTGTACAAAAACCTGTGAAATACACATTTGCACAACATACGCAGAAAAAAGTCCACAGGATGCCTCACTGCAAGGTTTCACTGATGACTTTTCCACAAATCATGCTGTACAGCCATTTTGCATCTTGTGGTTTCATCCATGGGTGATGAGAGTAGGTCCAGATCTCCAAAATCTGTTCTGGTATTTTAGTGCCTATGCCCATCCATGCTTAAGACTTTCCTCATTACAACTCCACCCTTTGTGGTTCTGGTCACCTCACCACCAGCAAACACACAGCTCCTACACCATACAGGCCCTGGGACAAGCAAGGCAGATTCATAGCCTTTTTTCCTCCATGCTCTTTCTTTTGACTCTTTAATGAGGTTTAAGGAGATAGAAGCGAAGGTGAGCATCTCAGTGAAGGTGATGGATTTCTGCTCAGGTGAGGGGGAAGAGTTTTTTTATTGAGTTTTTTTAACATGATCCACCCTGATAGCAACTGAAAGAAGGACTGAGAGGCAACATATCGTTTGAACAATCTATGAAGAAGAGGTAGCATTTCACGGAGCTGTCAGAATGGCACAGCAAAGCAGAACTGTAAGATAAATTATCTGTGGGTTCTTTCTCAGGCTGGTCACTTGTGAAAGCAATAAAGAAAGATTTGGTTGATACCCAAAAATAACTTCACAAAGTTTTGTTGCTGCATCTTCAAAATGGGGGAATCTCTGTACGGGCTGATTGGACAAAGACAGACCTTGCCTTTCTTCCAACCCAGCATAAAAAAAGAAAATCACAATGACAGGCAAAGATTTTAAGCTTATGAAGTCTACATGCATGTTTATCCCTTTTCTTCTCTGAGAGACGTCACAGTGATTTTATGATGCTGCTAAGGAGAACCTTTGGCTTGTATTGGTTTGGAAACAGAAATTCTTTGCATATCATAGTCATTAACTAGCCTAGCTAAGAATTACTCAATATTAACCCTGACCTACATGGATTGGAAACAATTATCCCTTGATACTAAGAGGTTTTTCGTTCAATAACGAAAAAATTATTTTTCACCCCGGACCACACTTTAAGAAAAAAGACACAAACATGTTTTCCAAACCAGCCTAAATGCAAAAACAAACGTTTACCCTAAAAGCAATTTGTTTAAACTGACGCAACATCACTTCTCATAATATATTTGGATCTATTTCAGCAATTGTTGGAGAAAAACAGCGAGTCTTGGAGTTCAGAGCGCCTAAGGGCTGCTGTGGCAAGTTTGCACCACCCCATCGCTGTGCTCAGAGAGCGTTGTGTCATTGGTATGAGGTACAGCTGCGACTTTGGAGGGCCGAGCACGCAGCATTGGGCTTGGCTACAGTCCTTGCTGCCCCCACCACGGCACAGATGTGCATCCTTTTCCCCTTGTAGTAAAGGCTTGAGCCGCCGCCAGCAGCAGGGAGTTTCCCTCTTCAAGGGGAATCGTTCACAGTGTCTCTCTGGTCTAGTTAAGAGAGCGAGCGAGGAGTCCGGGGATTAAATATCTCCATGTAAGAGATTAACACTACAAGAGCTTGGTTTGTAGAAACAGAAGTTTCAAACAGCAATCCTAAGTAACGAGTCAAGGTGCAGGATTGAGGAAGAGCTGCTACTCACGTCTTTCCATAAAATGATTATTCATATCCTCATGCAACACTGCCCGGACCACATCTCTTGGGTATTTTAAAATGAACATTTTTGTCTCCACCAACTGAAAGTTATAAAAGTTTCCTATGGTTTAAATATGTAATAAGAGCATGACACACAGGATTTCTGGTAAGAAGCTGTGTTTTGCTTTCCAGCTCAAACCACGGCCTCTCATTCTGAGTTAAGGGCGTCACTGTATGGCAGGTGTCACCAACCAGGGCTGGTAGGACAAGAGGCCACGGGGTCACTCCAGGAGGGGGCACATGAGCACTCACTGCTGGGGTTGCAGCCATGGGCAGGGCTGTAGAAGCGCTCTGTTGAGCCATGGGTTTGAGTTTATTTCTAGACAGGATCAAGAAAGGATTTTAGTCCAGATTAGAAGATTTTTTGTTAGCCTGTACGGGAGGGTTTCTTGGCCTTCTGGGGAAGAATGGTTGAGTTGGAGGACAGGCCAGGGGGAAAGAAGCTGGGACGTCGAGGTAGGTGTTTTGGAACCAGAAGGAAAATGAGTTGTGTTAGGAGGGAAGAGTGAGGGTGAAGGACAGAGCATGCTGGTGAGGGGGAACTGCTCACATGTGCTGCAAGAGCAGGGACAAAAAGCAGGTGGAAATGCTGCCTTCTCTTTGGATTTCACACCCTGGCTTATGCAGCTCGCTCCTGAGGTGAGGTAGCCACAGCAAATAAAACATAAGGAATACATCTCACTGCAGAGATATTTTAGCTTCCCCAGCTGAGATGAACTGCTTATTCTGCTTTTTCCTCTTAATTAGATATTGTTTGCTAGCTCAGAAGTCATCATGAACTTTCAGAAATTTTGCCTGGAAACCACAGGGAAAAGCTAGAGAATGTTGGCAAGGGATGGGACAGTTGCAAAGCATCTTCCCTGAGCTCCCTGAGCAGACCTGTGCCCCTGCAGATGCACTACCCGCACTGTGGAGAGCGGAGCAGTGACCTTTCTTCTGCAGTCTGGAATGGATGAGCTTGGGCTTGTTCACAGAGGGTTTGGGGGCGCAAGGGAGGACGGATATTTCAGTCTGCTGATCATCACCAAGAAAAACTTTCAATAAATGAGAAATTGTTATTTGTTTGGTATTGTACCAGATTGCATCCAGATTCTTCCTCGGTTGGAGCTCAGTTGTATTTTATTTCGCTTATATAACAATCCTGGCCCTATCTCTGAGGGGTGGGTTTGCATTTTGGATAATTCCCTGACAAGTGGTAGGATGGGACCCCTCAGCACTTCCCCATGCAGTGCATATAGCTTGCACCACAGGACTTTTTTCAGGGGGTGGAGTTGTGGGAGAGGGAAAATGTTACATTTTTCACGGTAGTTAATACACTGTGACTCAAAGACCATTTGGGGTCTAATTTTGGCTTCATTCAGCCCATAATTAATTTCTTGCCCCTTTCCCTGAATGCCATGTGTGGGCGACACACCATTTTGCACACAGCAGATGGCTCTGTGACATGGCTCGTACTCATGCTATGGCTGGAATTCCTCAAGTTAGAATTGAACAAAATAAAGTCCCAAAAGCAAAGCCAAGGGTTTGGGGCTTGTGGGCTGGTTTGGGGTTTTTCTTTTGCTTGGGATTTCTCCATGTGGGTCCTTTCTGCTGTTGTCTCACTGTTAAGAAAAATAATCATCCCCGCAGTCCATGAAGCTGCTGGAAAGATATGTAGACAAAAGCTGACTCTGTAAGGCAGCCATCAGGGCCCTGAGGGCACCAGTAAGCCTCACTGACCCTGACCAACCTCCCATGGGGCCTCCCTGACACTGACAGTGCCCTGAGAGGAGTCAGGGGATGAAGACAAGGATGGAGGCCATTTCCCTAATATCGTCCTGCTTAAGAGGACCAAGAAGCAAGAGCTGCCCTATTGGCACCCAGGAGTGCATGCATGATGGAGCAAAGGATGGCCTGGGGGCACATCACCCATGAGACACAGCTGATAGATAAGGTGCCCAGATGGCACTTGGACACACATTGTTACTTCCCAGGTTCTTCGTGGATCTCTATAACTGGGTCCTGCTAGCAGGTCTCTACAGAAGGTGCATGCAGCTGATGAGAGTGGGATCCAGGGTGAAAGTGGCTGAAAGAAATTGCAGAAGAGATTTGAAGGGAATGTAAAACCACAGCAAACTGTGCTTTTCTGATTATTACAAACCCAACATAGAACAAAAATCCTCTCTTTGTTTCTCACTCCAGAAAATGATCTTATTGTCATAGAGGCAGTTTGTTAAGGTCTCATGTCATGGACAGGGTCATTATCTGGCCAATAATCTGACCTTGAGAAAGCTCAGACTCAGGTCTGAAGCTCCTGAAGATTAAAACAGTGTCTGGATGGAAAGCAGTGTTAAAATCATCAGCAACACACTCCACACAGTCTCATGATTGTGACTGTGCTTACCTCAGTGGACCAATGCAGGAGTTCAGCACAGCTGGAACAGTCACCCATTCAGTTTCTGAGCTATTGCTGTTACTTTGCTATTGATGTAGTAACAGCTAAGTAGAGGAGTAAAAAGAAAAGTGGTTAGTAACAGCTAAGAGATGTAAAAATATAAAAAGAAGAGAGGGGTACAGTTAACCCCTCAGACAGATGGACAAAGCCAAATTCTTGTACTTATAGCACAACAGGAAAAGAAAAACAAAAACCCAAAATCCAACCATTTTTCACAGTATCATTGTTTCTTTTTAAACCTTTACAATGCTTTTAGAAAACATCTGTGGTCCAGAGAGCAATGAAATTGCTCATCAAGGACTGGAAACATGGACCTGACAGTGGCTGTATCACCAGGTCATTTGGGATCTTTCTTAGTCCTGCTGAATCTTCTGAGCAAAATTTATCTTCTCAATTTTTTCAATCGAAAACCACAGCATTTAGCATAAACAGTGTCTGGGCAAGCCAAGATGAAAGCCTTTGTGTCCAGCACTGCTGGGAGGGTAGGTGAAGGGCAGCAGAGCAGCCGGCGCTGCCATCTAGCTGCTGCGCTGCCTTCGGGTGATGCTCACTGTGGTGGTGGGCTTCTCAGCCTGCATAGACCTTCCTAAAACAACTGCTGGTTATTATTCCTTCTGCTGGAAAACAGGTTTGTTTTCACTTGAGGCATGAGATAAAAGGCTGGAGTTTCTGCACCAGTTGTGTTTTATTATACTTTCAATCCATTCTTGTTTTATTCATCCTGCTTCCCTCCTTTCTTCTGATTTTAGTCATTTCTGATTTTAGTCAGATGCTGTTGCGATTGCCTCTAGTTCTCTTTTCACCAGTACTGGAAATATTCCCCTGACCCTTCTTACTACCTGTACACCATCAGCCAACTTTGCCCTCCCTTTGACCTTCCTGGTAAGAAACATAACCAAAAAAAAACTTAACAAAAAAAAGACGTGGGCTCCTGTGTGGTAGTTTCCAGCACCTTTAGAAAAATAAATGGCCAGGGCCATCCCTCAGGCAATCCTGGTACCCTTGGATTTCACTGACAGCACAACTGCACCCATTGCTTTTGTCCACTCTCTGCTGTTCCCAGTAGCTAACAATAAGGAAGGGATTATCTACCCAAATTTTGATATTTCTCTGCCAGTGTTCAAAAGGAATATGTGAAATAACTTCAGCAATAAGCAAGCCTTTCAGTGCAGGTGAGGACTATTACTCATGAAGGTTTCAGCAGTTCTAAAGAGGATTTAATTTTGAAAGCATTCACCTCCCAGCAGACTACATAAGCCACAGAAGACCTCCTGGACGCTCACATCATCCAAGGATCCAGGCTTTAAAGCCATCCAACACCTGTGCAAACAGAGCTAGTATTACTCAGGCAGTGTGCCCTGCCATAACATCCACCGTGCTGGGCTTTGTGCAAAGGGCATACAGTCTTTCCAAGTGGATCCAATGCAGTGGGGTTCAGTGATGACAGTGTACCTATATGGTGAAAAACTAACATAAGGTGATCTCAGATAGGTCTCACAACAGCAGCAGAGGATGCCGGAGTTTCTGCCATGGTTCATTTGTCCTCAGGTACTCTGAGCTGCCGATGGTCTGGCCATGGGGGCAGATACTGCATCCTGATGCACACATGGCAGAAGTGAAATACCTGTAACTCAGTTAGCCATTCATGATTCCTCTGCCTTTACCAGCAATTGGTCTATGCCGGCAGAATATGGTCCATGCATCTGCCACGGTGTGTGAAATGCAGCCAAAAAGCTAGGGACTGTGGTTAGTACTCAGGAAAGGATCCACTGGGAGGGGACTGATGGAAAATCCCACGCTACACTGCATCAGCAGCCAGCTGCTCTAATTTTGCCAGTGTCTATGGATTTGCCCCTCTCAAACATGGTAAGGGAGAGGTTGTGGTGGTGGTGGTGTGATATAAGAAGGAAATGGATGGCTGAGTTAATGGTAATGAGTTGGAAACCCAGATGATGCAGGATAATCTGTTGTTAATACATTCATCAGAAAACCGAAAACCACATTTATTTGAAGAGGATGAATGCATGTAAATTCAGACAAGCAAAACTCAGAAAGGAGCTCTGTAAATTGTGCAGCCTGAAGTCTCTCTATGCTAGGCAACCCCTCTACATTACAGAGTGTTCACCTTAACCCATTTCCTCAGTATTGATCCCATTAATTTGCTTCTGGCCAGAACACAAACCCCCAGAAGGCGTTCAGCCCTACCTTGAACGTTCCTCTCTGTTTTGTTTGCAGTACAGGTGACAAAGCGAGGTGTTGGGCTGTGACTGGAGGCAGCATCGGTGGCTTGGCCTTTCATATTGCAGTGAAAGTGTGATCCCTTGCGTTGTAAGACCCTGTTTTCAAGTGCTTACAATGTTGCCAAACTATAACCATTTGGAATGAAATTTTCCATGCCAGGTATCTGCCTCAGGCTGAAGTTTTTGGAAAATGTCCACAAACTCAGCCGTTTCCAATAACGAGGGTAAGGAAAAATTCATTGTTTTGTCCAAGTTAAAAAGCAATTGTGACCTTTTCTTTGAAAAGCTCTGGCACCCCTCTTCCTTGGAGCAGGAACTTGTTAGGGGGGTGCCTTTCATCAGAGATATCCCTTTTGCCCTCCTGAAAATCTGCCCAAATTTGGCTACATTATACGCTTTTGGAAAGNNNNTTATACGCTTTTGGAAAGCTGAATTTACACGTGCTCAGTGGATAACTAAGATACTCCTTTCGGTTTAGTAGTTGAACCCCTGAAGTTTTCATCCTCCCTGAGCAGGTTTCAACCTCAGGTCAAGCAGGACTTCCTCTGCCATTTCAGCTGCAGACTTCCACAGCCCGCAACAGGGCCAGGCACCTGAACGGAGAGCCAGGAGTCTGTCTCTTTTGTGTTCTTGGTGATATTCACTGGGGTGAGACAACGTGGAGGAGAAAAATTCCTGGATTCAAATGCAGAAAGGACAAGAGCCAGATGTGTGGGTGGTGATGAGGGAGGGGAAGACTCAGGAATCCTCCTGACAAGACAAGCAGAAGGACAGGACGAGGGATGGCACATGAACATGGAATAGCAACCTGGGGTGGAGGGCAGGGCAGTGGTGGGAGGCAAAGGGATGTGGTGGCTGTGGAGGATGGGTGACACAAAGGAGGAGGGGAGAGGAAGAGGCCAGAGAAGTCTTTTCTCACCCAAGAATGTCGTTGCCTGGAATGAGCCACAGTGCCCAGGGTCAGCATTTTCACCTGCCACATCTAATGTGTGAAATGCACAGCGTTGGCCCAGACACCAATATGAATATGTATCCTTTACATTAATCTTCACAGCTATTCAGTAAAAAGGTACTCATTTCCTTCACCTCTGAATGATGCTGTAAAAATGAATTAAAGAGCAGTTACATCTGAGAGCTTGGCTATAAAGACAGAGTGCCATGGGGAAAAAAAAGCACATTAGAAAATTGATAACTCTTGATTTAGGGCAGAGCTTCAATAGTGGGACATAATAAAAAGGTATTTTATAGCAGAGGGCAGAGTTGAAATTCCACAGCTAACTTTAATTCCAGCATTTCTTTAACAGTTTGTTGTTAAGGTGTCAAAGTCAGGTGTTGTGCCTGTAAAGTTAACTTTGTTTTATTCTCTCATTGTCTTAACATTGTCCATAGGCACTGACTGTATCTGCCCGCTCGTGCTTCAATATGAAGAACAGCAAAAAGCATGGATTGCGATACAAGTCAGGAACTGGTGTTGGGACTGGTTATACAGAGATGAAAAATCTGGGGCAGAAGTTGTTCAGAAAGGTAAGCAAGACTAGACTGTATCTTCTAGAAGGCTTATTTGGACTGAAGAAAAGAGCTGGGCACTCTAGAATAAGAGGTAACCATGGGGAACTCCTTCTCTCTATAGCATTTTCTTCAAATACTTTTTCAGGGATACTTAGAGAGGTACTCAAAAGAAGCACATCTATCATCATATCATAGAATCATAGAATGGTTTAGGTTGGAAGGAAACTTAAAGATCATCTAGTTCCAACCCTCCTGCCATAGGCAGGGACACCACCCACCAGACCAGGTTGCTCCAAGCCCCATCCAGCCCGGCCTTGAACACCTCCAGGGATGGAGCTTCCACAGCTTCTCTGAGCAACCTGTTCCAGTGTCTCACCACCCACAGAGTGAAAAATTTCTTCCTAATATCTAATCTAAATTTACCCTCTTCCAGTTTGAAGTGTCATCCTATCACTACATGCCCTTATAAAAAGTCCCTCTCCAACCTTCTTGTAGGCCCCCTTCAGATACTCGAACGCTGCTATAAGGTCTCCCTGGAGCCTTCTCTTCTCCAGCCTGAACAACCCCAACTCTCTCAGCCTGTCCTCATAAGAGACGTGCTCCAGCCTCATCTTCATGGCCCTCCTCTGGACCTGCTCCAACGGGTCCATGTCCTTCTTATGTTGGGGGCTCCACAGCTGGACACAATATTCCAGGTGGGGTCTCACAAGAGCAGAGTAGAGGGGCAGAATCACCTCCCGCACCCTGCTGGCCACGCTGCTTTTGATGCAGCCCAGGATGCACTTGGCCTTCTGGGCTGCAAGTGCACATTGCCAGCTCACGTTGAGCTTCTCATCAAACAACCTCAGGGCTGCTCTCAATCCATTCTCCACCCAGCCTGTATTTGTGCTTGGCATTGCGCAAAATGGGATTGAGATACCATTAGATTTAAATTCATTTTGTAGGAATTCGCATTTCCACCAGAAAATTTCTAGGCTCCTACAAATTAAAAAAAACACTGATCAATCTGGCTAAGGTTTTTGGAAACGAACGTTTGACCCATTGACATGTGTCTGGTGACACAGGGAAGCATTACAGACCTCAACATGTATTTGCCTGAAGTTCTTTGTACCGTGTTTGCTAAATGCATATGGCTCTGCCATGGGCACCCATACTGTTTCCTAAGAGAGGGACCAGGGACTCTAAGAACAACCCCATACCTCAAACTTATGGAGACTGCACTAACAGCAAGAACTTGTTAACATAAGAATGCTGATAGCACGGTTAATATTTGATACTAAAGAAATAATTTTATAACAAAGGAAAACCCTGGTGTTTCAGCATTGTAGCAGTCACGTGAAGGACACTTTCTCATTGTTTGACTGTTCACAGGAAGTTTATGTATTCTACCTCTGTGAATGGGCACAAAACTCCTGTCTTGGGGACTGACCTCCATCAATCCCTGCTACCTCCTGCAGCCTCCCATGCAAAAGGGATACTCTCAGACACTTGCTGCTTCTGAAAAAAAAAACAAAACTCTCTTTTAATTCAGATCTCTTGCAGTGGCTACCTACATTTCTAGCCTTATTAGTGGCCCAGATCCAGAGCCAGTCCCTCTGAAAGCCTTTGCTTTCTGCCCTTACAGACTTCCACTAAGGCAGCAAACATCTCTGTGAAGCCACTGGACACTCTTTGAGGAGTCTGGCTTGGAGTCTCGAATCTCTTGCTGAGACCTATAGG
Organism: Ibidorhyncha struthersii; assembly: GCA_013398815.1. NCBI lineage: Eukaryota > Metazoa > Chordata > Aves > Charadriiformes > Charadriidae > Ibidorhyncha > Ibidorhyncha struthersii. The sequence continues at coordinate 39,093 of VZSZ01011720.1, forward strand.
CTAACTCAGAAGTTCCTGTGTAGCCATTCTGCACACTTCAGTCACTCAAGGTTCCTTTGAAAACCTCCAGACATCATTAGCATATGTTAACAGCTGCTTAGCATATGCTAATAGTTCCCAGATGAGAAATGTTGCTCTACATTAAGTGGGTCCAAAATAAGCAAAGGAGATTTTGAGCATTACTGAGCAGCTGGACATGCATCCCTTATCAAGCCAAACACCAGAGAGCCTATCAATGTGTCAGCTGTCTGGGTAAAGCCAGAGGGAGAAATGGCAATTTGTCAAAATATTGATTCAGAGATGCACAGCCATACTGGCACAAGGTCAGAGCCAGCCTGGAAAGCTGTTTTGTTCTTACCAGGCTGAGGAAACAACACCTTTTTCTTACATTTATTTTTAGGTTATTTTTGACTGCTTGGGAGGTGCTCAAATATTAGTGTGATGGGAATTACACAAGCAGCAAGGCTGCATAGGGGACACATTTTTTCTTGTGGGAGATGTCTTATATATGCAAGAGTGTCAGTAATTACTAGGCAATTTTTTTAACTTAAAACACCACCACCAAAGCGGTCTTTGTAACTATTATTTCCCAAGAGGTCTCTGGACCTGGGAGGTTTTCATGGTTACTTATTTGCATGCTGCTGGAGAGAGGACATTAACCACGCTGAATTTACACTATCCATCAGCCTTTGGGCAACCATCTGTGCTTCTCTTTATCCAGCGGACTAACTACAGAGGGGCAACAGTTTTTTTTTTCTCACTGTCCTCATTCTTCCAGAGTCAGTAAAATTTTTCAAAGCATCAGAAGCTCAAAAGTGCAGGAAACTGCTCACACCACAGTCTGGAGTGTGGGTTCAGCTTGAGTGAATATTCAGATGCTTCTCCAAAGCTTATCTGGCCTAGCCAAAACCTCCTGAATTTACAAAATTGGGCTGGGCTTTTTATGAGAACAGGATCTCTTACAAGATTTTCAGTATTTCCTCTTCTGACTAGAAAATACTGTGAGATCAGCTTGGAAACTGGAATAATTTATTTTGATTAAAAACAGATTATAATGTTTCCAGATCCTAAAAAGATTCAAAATTAATTGGCTTGTAGAAATTGGTTGAAGGTGAGGAAGGATGACTCCTTTTATTTTGTCCTCCTTTATCCAGTTTGCTCTTCTCCAATGGCATCCAAAGTAACTCTACCCTTGGCAGTCGTGCTTCACATTTCAAACCCAACCCTCCCCTTGCTCTGAGGTTGCCCTGCTGCTGCTGCACCTTCTCTTGAAATAAATTATTAACAACTTGTAAATTCTAAGCCAGCAATTATTCTCCAAAAGGTCAGGCAGATCGAATGACTTCCACATCAGCTCAAAGCTCCACCATCAAAAATGAGATGAAAGCACCGGTGTGACTGATCTTCATTCCAGTCCTGCATCCCAGGTTTCAAAGGCCACCCTTTTGTTTTGAGGCTGAGGATGGGCAGTCAGCTATCTTGAAGCTTTCCATCGGAAGGGTTTTCCTAGGAGGCTGATAATCTGTCTGCTCTTTTGAGCACATACGCCACGTCTTTAGCATTTACACTCGATAGGGTGGCCTTTGCTGCGTGCACAACTGAGCTGGCTTTATCTCTGCAGCAAGAACTGAAATGCCACCACCCAGCAAAGCCTGGATGAAGCTTTGCTGAGAGACATGGCTGGCTCTGTTTTGTTGAAGAGTAGGCACAGCAGCTACATCACACCACTCATTACATCTTCACCTGGCACACACCACCCGGTCTCCTGGGGATCATTTCAACAGCAAAAGTTACTTGCAGTTCTTAGAAACTTTTCCCAGAAGAGGCTGTTTTCCTGTTATTGCCTGTGAGAGAGAACGTAGCCACACTGGTGACTGCAAACACATGAAATGTAGATGCCAAGTGTGGTGGTGATCAACCTTGCTGTGACCCACAGGACGGGGACACGAAGTCTGCAGTGGCTGATCATACCTGCTCTGTCTTCCTATTTTCAGTTTGCTTTCATTATTTGTTTCTCCCGTGGTGGGTGGTTGACTTTGATGACCGAGCTGTCCCTTTAATGACCCATGGTCAGCACCCAATGGCCATCTGCTTTGTGCATAGACTGTCACATTCCTTCATCAGTGCCAACAGGGTTGCCAAAGGTGATCAGAATAGGGCTGGTTTTACTCCTGTGTTGCCAGTTGGGTGTACTGCAAGGAAAAACGTGGATGCATGTGTGTACAGCCTCTTCTAGGAGGCAGTAGCAGCAATGTTAGAGCTTTTTTCACACTCTACGGGAAGCCAAAGTCAACTTCGAAGAATAAAACACAGTGGCTGTGACTACTTCAGAGAAAAGTGAGACCTGGCCAGGCCTGGACTGCATCCACACATCACAGCTAGAGAAGCTGCAGCACTGCCATAATGACAAGACGCAGCCACTGACCTCACAAAACAAGTTAATGTGTAAAAGCTGCTTCAATATCCTGCTCTGAACTACATTTTTTTATTTTAAAAATCCTGCTCAATTTCAAAACTTGCAGAGATTAAAGAATTTGAGAGGGGAATTTTCCCAGTAGCAAACAGATGAGAGAGTAAGTTGACAGGCTGCTTTAAGATATGCAATAAAGAATTACTGTACAACAGTGCTGTAGGTCATCTGCAATCCTTGTGCCAGTGGTTTCATCTGTACTGCCTATGGAGATGCTTCTGCTGGCTAGAGATGAGGGTACATACAACACTCCAGCCTGCTTTGTAGTCAGTGCAGTGAAGTAGCACACTGAGGCTTTCTAGCAATGACATGTTGCAACCCAAAAGATGGTACAACACCAAGCCCTTTTGGAAAATCATGGGTGGTGTTTGGTGTGGTGATTTAAGGTAAACAAGTTGCCATGGGTCTAATTTCACTCCCACGTATGTAAACCAAGTCTTCCCTTTCCGGGCAGCATAGCTAGCTAATGATATACATATGTATACATCTATATTTGTATGAATATATAAATAAAATGGGGACTCTTCTGGAAAGAAATTACTAAAACCAACAAAGGAAGTTCCCTTTAGACAATGCATCACCCCTCCTAGTGCAAATCTGAGACAAATGAAGCTAACTCCTTTGTTGGATATATTAACTATAACAATGGCACTATACTGACCTAATTTAGACCCTTCTGAGATCAGGAATGATATGTTGTGCCATCTGCAACCCCAGAAAGATGATGGAAGTCTATAGAAAAATGTCTGGAGAATGATTCACTGGGGAAAAAAAAAAAATCCTTGCTGTAAAATGACCAGACCAATCTATAAAGCCTATGGAAAAGTCTATAAAGTCTATAGCTGCAAGTGTTAAGAAGGAGTTGTGCATTTGAGTGAGGGTTGTTTAATCTAGCTGGGACAGAACGAGATCCAGTTACTGAAAATAGGTATTAAATCAGCTTCAACTGGAAATGGAAATAAAGGTTTAGTGATGAACACAGCTATTCACCAAAGCAGTTATATTAGTGAGGTGGATTCTGTGTTCCTGGAAATGTAAATGAAAAATTGGCTTTTCTTTAAAAATACCTGATAACTGAGGAACATCTACTAAAACTAGTTGTTAATATAGGGAATTTTAAACAGGTTAAACTAAATGATCTCAATACTTTCTGGTCTTACAGATCTACAATAAAAATACAGCAACAGAGAGGCTGCTCTTGGGTTCATGTTGCTTAGTTAGCCCCTAATGCTTGAAGCTGAAGCAGTATCTTTGAAATTCAGGGGGATCACATAGCCACCTAGGTATTAAGAAGTCACGTAGGTGGATTCTGAGCATTTATTCAAATTCCTTTCTGCTGTCACACCCTGTTACAGCTTGAACTGTTAGAAAGATGCAACATTCCCTGGACATGATGGCATCAGCACATAGAAAATAATTGCTGACCACAACAGAGCTTCAGGTCAGATATAGCCAGGCATGAGGGAGTCTCAGTTTTGAAAGCAGAGATATGAGCGCTTTAAATACGTATGTCTATCCTGCAATCATCCTGTTCAAAGGCAAAGAACTGCCTTCCTCCAAAGAAGTCTGGGCAGGAAAAAGGCAAAGCTTCAGCAAGGAAAGACATTCAAAAGACAGAACTACAAGACAAGAGGAAGAAAAAAAGTAGGTATTTCTCTCTGGGGCTTAAATGCAGGAGGGGAGTTAGGAAACTTTATAAGAAGGTATTTTCTGAAGTTGTCCTCTCCATCAGTCCCAGAAGACTTTTTCACCAAAGCATGAAGCCCATCTGTGAGCTGAGACTGCACAGGGCACCCCAGCAGTAGGTGGAGTTCAGAGGGCACAGGGGAGCTGTCATAGGGCAGTTGGGATTTCTTCTTTACCAAACTGTAGTGGAAAAAAAACGTAAAATACCAAGAAAAATACCTGCAAAACTCAAACAGAGGGGAAAGGAAGAAAAAATTAACTTAGCGAAAGGCTGGACCTGTGTCACCCTCCCTGCAGATGTCTGTCCTGTGTCCTCCTCTCCTGTACACAGCATGGTTCATGTTCCTGCTTCTTCCAGTCAGAACACTTTGGCAACAGACTCATGGACCAGTTTAAGGATCTCAGTGAAGTTTTGGGAAATGGCATTATTTTGTACCCTCAGACAGTACACAAACCTGACAGTTTTTGCAGTAATATTTAACTGGGACCCTTTCACTGTGAGCTGATTGTTAACATGGATTTTACACCACCAAAAGAATGTGCAAAGTCTACAAAGAAAGATACTGCCTGCTTTGTTTAACAAATGACATTATTTCCCTTCTGCCTAGCAACCCATAATAGGGCCAGAGGATTTGTAACAAGGAGCTAGAGTGACCTAGCAGGACAGAGCATTTCAAACTAGCAAATAGATCTCATGCTTTCATTGCACTTTATAGCTTAGACAAGAACTTGTAAAAGGATAAAAAAAGAGTGGTTCTCTTAATCTAATAACTGTAAAAACACTCCATGAACTCAGATGCTTACCATTTCACCAGAACTGTGAGAAAATACAGCTTTCAACAGCATTTCAAAACACTTTCCTTTTTAAAAAACTAATTGCTTTGCATGTATTTCCATGCCGACAGTAAGACTGTCACCTTACCATGCCCTTAATTTCCACAGTGAGAACTAATATAATAATGCAATAATGTTAATGTAAACATTAACAGATCCATAAATCTGGGCCATTTCCTCACAATTCTTCATAGTCATCATGTTTCTCTTTATGTCTCTGATACGCTGAAACTGAAAGCATATCTGCACTTTAAAATATCCTTACTTTATGCCTTGCAGTTATTCAGCTCGTTTACAGCCAAACCATATGAGTCAGGCTGTGTCATCCATGTAAAGGATACAATGGGATGAAAGCAAAAGGCTGGTAAGGGATTAAAACTGTCAGCTTGACCAGTGGCTGACTGGTCTTGAACACACAGTAGAGTTAGGGAGGGGAAGGGAGGACATTGTTATAATATATGTAGAGTTGTTTATCAATCCAGAATATCCTAATGAGATGATAATGTACTGATGGGACCAGAAAGCAGGCAGCAGCAATAGCTGGATGCCTTGCAAAGTACGGAAAGCCAGAGCCAAGGGTGACAACAAGGCCGCTAGGGAGGCGACAACACCAACAGCCCCATCTCACAAATCCACGTATGGTAAGCCAGGGTCAGTCACAACTCATGGGTTGCCAGACAGGTCCATAGTGATGAAGCAGGGCCGAGGCGAAGACAAGAAGGCAAGTCAGTGGGTTGGGGTAGGGATGAGCAAAGTGCAGGACTGGGCACCGGCATTCCCACAACACAACGCAGGAAGGCACCAAGCATAGGGGCTTGAGCTTGAGTTCGGCTGCCAGACAAAGCATAGGAGACCACAGTCATGCTTCTCACTGCTCTTTCACACTGCTTTTTTTCTTAGCATTCTGATCCCAGATTTCCCACTGGCATCAAGTGAGAGCTGGCTGTGTCTCCAGGCAGTGCAAGCGCCCGGAGATATGGAACGAGGCTGCAGTGCTCCTTGGTGCACAAAGGGCGTGGACAACATGTATGACTTGACACCTTTCCAGCTTCTTCCTGGGATGGAACGAGCAGAGGGGGATTGACTATGCTTACATACATCTCTTTGGATCACTCACTTTAAAGACCTCAGACAAGTACCTGTCAGTGAGGTTTAAAACACCCACATGGAGGTGGCACTTCACGCCCCCACAGAAGTCACTGCCAGAAGATGCTGTGACACATGCAGCTCTGCTCAAGCAGAGACGAGGTGAGTACATAGAAGAGAACTCTACTGAGGGTTACTAAATACACAGAAAACACAATCACCTGAAGAAATTCCCAAGCTGAAGACAGAGGTTAGGAGGCTGCTCCAGGGAAGCATCCTATTTGCTTTTCCTGGCTTTGCACTTCCCTGTCTATCACTTACAGCCGCTGCTGGAGACAGGATACTGAGTTGAAGGAGACCTTGGTCTGACCCAGTACAGCTGCTTTGATGAACTTCCTACTCACACTAAAGTATCAGTTTCATCCCTTTTAAATTAGGAGTGATTCAGGCTCCCTACACAGTTATTAGACAGAGATGAACCTCAGCAAAAGGCTCAGCCAAGATTCATCTTCCTCCATCCATCATATAAAGACCATTCCCTCAGAGTCCCAGTGCTACGCAGGATAAATCTGGATCCTAATATTCTTTAAAATCTTACAGCAAAAATAAGACAGTAAAAAACTAATTTTCAAAGTCTTTCTCTTTGAGAATTACACATGAAAGTTTAAATACCTTATTTTCTCAAATAATTGCAAAACTGGACAGCTAATTTGACTCCTGCTGTAAATGATATAGTATTATAAAAAGCTCATGTGAGAAGGCATCTAAGGGTAATCTTCATACGAACAATTCTTAGATATTTATGTTATTCTTTGTACATAAAAATGTTCTGTTTTCTTGCACAACTCATCTGATCATATCAGAATTTTTTTGTGGAGATACTGTTGTATACTGTAAACATACGTTATCTCCCATATATTACATGTAAGTTCTAAACAGACATGGCCCTGTGAAATATCAGAGAGTCTCTTTTACTGGTACTGCTTTTTTTTGCTGCTCTGCCTGAAAAGGCACGTACCTAATTTACCCCTGCCCAATTAAACAAACTTCATTAGGGACAGGCAAAACAAAGCCCCAGACAATTAAAAATCTCTCTAGAAGTGGCCTAGCACAGCATGTCCCAGCTGGAGCTGTCTGCACCCAGTCTGCCAGAAGACATCAGAAAGTATCTGTAAAACAGCTAGAAAAAACAATAGCACAAGCACAGCCACACACAGGCAAGGCAACAAAATGAGGAGAAATACAAATATAAATGAACACTCAAAGCTTGACCCAACTTTCATTTTAACTGAAATGAAAGCCATTATTGCAGTACAGTACATTGCACACAATGGCCTTAGAATTTGTTCCCCAAACGTTGGGTAGTTCTGTGGGCTTTTAAGCACTAAAATAATTTTTTGTAAAAAAAAAACAACCAAACAAAAGCCACAGTGCTCAAGTTCTGTTTTAAAAGCTGTGACTTAGGACTTAGATTAAAGTCTAAGCAAGTAGCGCAGCTCCAGTTATTTGATAATTAAGCAATACATTTAAGTTTTTGTAATGGGTAATGCATCTATGTATGGGGATGCAAAGTATGCACATACATGCAAAGTAGCTGTGAACTTTGTTTCTGTCCCCCACATCACATGGATTCTCTGATTATTTTAACAGCAGCATTTGTTTTTCCTTATTTCCATTGTTTAATTGGAACAAAAACAACCTGCAGCCTCACTCACAAAAATCATAAATCTCCCAGTTCAGTAGTCTGTTCAGTAGAATTGTGTTCAAGCTCCCGGGCAGTATGAGAACTCAGGCAGTCCAGGAAGTGTTTGTACAGATAAGAGATTTGCAGAGCTGGGGGGGAAGTGCATGATTCATGTGGGGTTTCAGTTATTCTGGGGCTTGGAGGGACAATGAGCATAGCGGGGATTGCAAAGAGGGTCGTGGGTATGATACCACCGCGCAGCCTTGGTCCTCTTTTAGGGGCTTTCTCCTGTTTGAGATACCAGGTAGATGAACTGAGTAACAGGGTGGGAAGGTTTGGTCTCGTGTACTTGGGACTGAGGGGCTCACAGCAGAGCTATTCACCTGCAGGCAGATCAACAGCAGTGCTGTAGTGAGCGTCACACCAAGACTGATGAACAGGCAGCTTGAGGCATTGTGAGCACTTTTCACGTTGCCCGGAAAGCTTGTGATGGAAGAGTTAAAGAAATGCACAGAGCATCGCATGGCTTACAAACAAAAGCCAAAGTAAACAAAAAGCAATAACTTATCCCT
>VZSZ01011720.1:60866-87092 GCA_013398815.1 Ibidorhyncha struthersii
AACAATCCGTAAGGTTCCCACCTTCAGTTGTAGCTAAGAAACAACCTCCCCCGCCACAACCTCTGCAGTAGCCAGAATTTGGGACTCAGATCTCCATCTGTTTTGGCCCCCGTCACATCAGTAATAAACACATTGCATATGCTATCTACAGCTATCTTGCTATCTGGCAGGAACTCTTGACAAAAACTAGAACATGAAGACTCCAACAATACTGAACAGTATACTTTTTGGCAGGTCCTTCTTAATCAAATGTGTCTAGGTCTGCAGGCAATGGGCCCTCCATGGCCAGTGGACATCTCAAAGAGTTGGAGCGCACACCTAGAGGAGCCCCAGCCTGCACGCTGCATTAGGAGACAGATTAAATCGATCATCACTTGGAAACAACAACAATAGAGAAGCAGCTGGAGACACAGGTGCAGAGTGAGGGATGACAGGAGCTTCCACTGCAGCCATTAATCTGAGGGAAAAGCAGATGCCTCACCCCTAAAACTGAATTTCCCTAATGTGACTCAAGCTAGGCTGTGTCTCCTCTTTCAGAAAGACCTCCAGCTGCCTACAGACAGGGTGGGAACTGCCTGGCACACTGAAAGAGAGGGTAAGGGGAAGATTTGTGAAGCTGCAGATTTCCAGGCAAGCTTCTTGTGCTTCTAAATTCTCTCCCAAATTCCATTACTTCTTATTTGCTTCTTCTGCACTCCCTTCTTCCTTCTTCTCACTGGCGGGAGGCACTGAAGACAGAACAACAGAAGAAGATGGTAGGAGAGCTGAAGAACTGCCTGACCTTTCCTATAGGAAGGTATCCCACTGAAAGATGTTTCGTCAGCTGCTCTAGTTTCTTCTTCCAATAAACTTGAAGAGATGAAGGAGGACCCTTCTCCCCTCACCATCATTCAGCAGTAAAGGGAAGGGAAGGGAAGGGAAAGGAAAGCAAGCTGAACACAATGCACACACTGTGAAATTTATGTTCACGGTTTAAGGGTGTTAGGTGACCTCAAAGCCACCAGTCTCAATGCATCTCTGTGTGCACTGGGATCACAGCCTCCACCACAGGGCAGCCCTCCCCGTTCAGGGCACAATGTCACTGCTGCATCAAGTGCATGTGGAGCTCAGCCCTGTTATTCCCCCTCTTATACTCACCTATGTATTGGTATAGGTTGTGCTCCTGCTGAATTTCAAGCACAGACATGCCCAGTTTGATATATTGAGAAATTATCCCGGCTTCCATCACAAACTACTTCATTGATCTTGGTAAGCCCACAGAACACTGTCAGGCATGACTTACACACTGCTGCCACCACACAAACAGCTATGGTGGAATGGATATGATAGACATTACAATTTAAAAGAGAACTAAAAAGTTACTGAGGATGCCATAATAGCATTATAAAATCTTTGCCATGTGTCTGTATAGCTGCAATGGTGTCTGCAAACTCATGACTGGTGTTGGTAATGGTTTCACTGTGTCTCTGTAGCTGGCTAGCCAGCCTCTGTACTGTTAGCCAGGATTGCTGTGCAGACATTGCTAATCTGATCTAACTGATTTGTTCCTCCCTGGGGCAAGTGCAGTAGTCATTGTAGGAGTGAGTAGTGCAGGGTGTGTTACAGCATGTCTTAGTTTTTTTGGTCTCTTGGTCATTGAGAATGAAGATCTGGCTGTAGCACCTGGTTTCTGGCCACAAGCTTGGGGTCTTGCAGCAGTGCAGAGCTGGGATGTGCCTGGGGTACACTGCTGCACATCAGAGTTCAAAAGAGTATCTGCATTCCCTGGGCCAAACATAACCTGAGACCCTGGTTTCCCAAGAAGGAGAACCAGGAAAGATTCAGAAGCCTGGCCTCAGCAATAAAAGGGGGAAGTCTGGAAGTTAAACCTGTCTGGGTTTCCTGCATGGAAATGCAACCCAATTCCAATGTATCAGTTCTAGTCCCACCTAAAAGGCAATGCTACAGACTAAGGAGAGCCAAGCAAATGACCACAGCAACAGTTGGTGCGAGTCTGAAGTTTAGCAGCTACATTCTTCTGACAACTCATAGTACTTTGTATTTCAATTACAGTAACTGTGTTCTAATGTTGATTCTCCTCTCTTAATAACGTTAGTAAGTATATAGGACCAATATATGAAAATGCAATAAATGTATATGTAGATAGTTCATGTACTGGGTGTAAATGTCAGAGAAAGACCAGTGTCAAGAGTTATAGTCTCTCTGAAATATATATTAAATAGGTAGAATAAAACGATGTTCTGAAGACGGTTTGGTAGAGTATGAAAGACATTTTAAAGTGAAAAATAGCTTTCAGGACTGCTATTTCCCATCAGCGAGGAGGTACTCTGGCGTATTCTCTAGCACTAGTATTCTTTAAGTGATGAGGCATGTGCCAAATGGCTAATTATCTCCACATCACAGACGGGCACAATATGGCCATTCTTTCAGAAAGTGTAAATTTTTATCACCAAAATACAAACCAAAAAAAGATGTTTGCATAAATTTAACTTCTGGCTAAGTCTCAGATTCAAAAAATAAAAATCTTAAGTCTTACCAGCTAGGGAAAAAAACTAACATAGTCTGGACACAGTTAAAGTTCAGTGTAACCTTGGCTAACGAAAGCTGAAAGATGCTTGAGCAGCATTTCAGACAACCTTGTGCCCTTGCAGACACTTTTCCAAAGACCTTGTTTATTGTGCCCAAAGCAGCACTGAATTCCAGAGAAAATAAAATAATAACCCACATGAGACACCATTTGTCACTGACTCCTGAAGTTTCATGCAGCCCACAGAGATTACGTTAAAAACTGCTGCAACTGAGAAAACAAGTTCTTGTTTCAAGACCATTTCACTGGAATAGCTGATGAGACACCGGCTTTGGCCTTTCCCCCTGGAACTGCAACAGATTTTTAGTTTCTTTGTTTATGTAAAACAATAGGCTGTAATAGGACCTATTTTCAAAGTAATTAAGATAACACTTGTTGCCAGAAGACGAACAAACAGCTCTGATCACTGAGAAGCTGTTGCAGCAATGCAGTGCTTGAGTCATTTAGGTGGTGAGGAACAGGGTGTGAGTGGGATTTAATTCTGAGTTCAATGCAGCAGTCCTGTATGCTGAGTTTTTTGATTTATATTATGTGCACCAACAGGAAATCAAGTAATTCGAGACTCATATTTAGCAATGGGAAAAGCAGCTCTGATTCCATCAATTTTTAAGACAAATAATTGCCTTTCTTTGCAGAGCAATAAGTAGTAGGATAAATCCTTTCACTGGGATACCAACTCTAGACATTAAAAACAAAGCTGCCAAAGACTATTACTGATTCCTGTTTGCAAGGAAAACAGATTTCAGTAGCACACATTTAGCAGGCAAAAAAGCAAAACTAATCATATGTGAGTCAGTGACTTTATCGAATGTAATAGCAAATGAGAGTTGTAATTTCCAAACCATACAGTGAATTGGGTGCTGGGAAACCAAGCGCCAGAGGGATTTGGGCAAAAAAAGTTCCCTAAGCTCTTGTAATAAGGGGTTTGAAGGTTAGCATTTTAGCTTCTGTGAGATATCTCATTGACTTAAGACCATCCTCTTAGAACAAGGTAGATGGCGTTATGTGGCTAGTATTACACCAAAGTAACTTGCCTGAAAGAAGAGTTGTTTCCTTTCTCATGCCCACTTGAGTCCACGAGCAGGTTCCCACACATCTAAGGTACGCTGGAGGTCAGTTATCAACCGTGCAGAAGAGGGAGTAAAAGAAAGTACACTATTATTTCTCTGCTTTTTGTATTTCACAAGCATAAATACATGATAAAAGATTGTGAGATGTCCAGATGCATGTTTTTCCAGGGACAACAGAACTTCAGTCAGACATAAACAGTCAAAAGACTTTGCTTTCCAGGTTACTGTGTTCCTCCTAAAGGCTTTTATTCTTTTAGCTATTCAAAATACACTATGGTGAAGTCAGACTTTACCCCTTCTCCATATTCCTTAAACTGGTTGAACTTCAGGATTTGGGTTCATGGCCAGATAAAGCCAAACTACGCCTACACACTTAACAAAAGGGGTGATCTGACTCTTCAACCCATGTCCAGGTTCACGTTCCTGCTCTTTCCTCCCCTGGGTCAGCCTCCACAGCGACATACACAGGCAGATACACACTGAAATAATCTGAATGCTACCCATCCCACCTCCCAAAATTAAAAAAAGATTCATTTTCAGCTGTATGCATTTAACCCATCATCCTTATTTTGTCTGCGCACAGGATTTCTGGGTCACCCATGCAGCCTGGGAGCCCGTTATTGATCCTGCAACTGCGGGCACAATGCTTTGGGACCAGCACTCCTGAACGGGCAGAGACGAGGTCAGAGAGCACAGAAGAGGCAAAGAAGATGAGTGAGAACATGTATCACACCATATGCACTGAGCTAAGTAAAGGAAAGAATGAGAGCTCGAGATACAAACTGAAGGTAGCGCAAGAGGCAGCAAGAATAGGTGAGGGCAGGAACACGAGGATAAGGGGAAATCGTTTGCTAGAAGGAAGGAAACAGAGCACTATGCACAGCACACACAGAAATGCAGTTTGCTGGATGCACAAGGAACAGAAGTGAAGAAAAGCAGCCAGCAAAGCTCCTTAGAACCAAAGGTGAGGAAGAACCAGAGAAAGCCGTTTGCAGCAGATATATTTTACCAGCCAAAAAAAGGCATAAGAATATGCTAAACATTGTTCAGCTTGAGTAATGCACTTTATACCTATTAAATTTATTTATAGACTGAGAATTATATTGTCTCTGTGCTCCCTCAAAAGTATATACTGATGCACACTGAGCACAGCTTAGTGTTTAAATTTTCAGTTGTGTCATGAAGGGGAGGTGCCACTATTCCTGGTTATTTTGCCAGTAAAGCTTACGGCCTGACCAAGTCAGTAAGATTGAAGTCAACAGGATTTTTGCCATTTAATACTCTTCAGTGTTTGTCTCTTTGCATTTGAAGACTGATGGTCGACATTAACTAATTAAGAAACGTAGGAATATAAATAAAATGGTGTTGGAAGAAGTTTTGCTTTCAGTTTGATTGATTTCAGGGAAGAAGAGAAAATAATTTGAATGAATGAATTAAGAGACAGTGAAGATACCAGCATTTAGACTAAATTATTTCTTTTTTCCCCTTAACTTCAAGTTCACTATTTGGGAAAAGGAACTTTATAGCTAAAAAAGCAGTTCTCTTACCCAGCAAACTTAAGAGTGAAAGACGTTGGCAAATTGTAGCTCCTGTGGGAAACAGAGGCAGTTAGAAGGGCTGAAAAGATCAAAAAGAGATCTCAACTACATCTTGGAAGAAAGATTTTTTTGTAAGTTTATTTCCCCTGTGGGCAGCCTTGTCTGTGTTCTCTCATGCTTATGCTATGTGATATTGTGATGAAAGGTCACATACTGTATGTTCAGTAACTTATAAATCTGGAAGAGAATTGACTGTGCCATTGTCACACTAAGCCAGCATTTCCCCAAAAAAATATCAATCATTTTTAAAGATGCCACAAAGCCTCCTTATCACTTTTATTAATGCAATTACTTATTCCTGAATCAGAAATCATGCAAAATACGTTGTTCCCTTCTCACCATATAATTATTCTTTGCCTTCCTTTCAGCTTGCAGTTAGCGTTAGTTTCTGGTACCAGGAAATTCCCAGCGGATCAGCCTGTTGACCTCTAATTCAACGCCTTGTCTCAAATGCCAGCTGCTTCCTCTCTGATGGAGGCATTACAGGACACCCTACTCCAAGGAAAGCTGCCTCCTACCTGCTATCCCTTACGCATTGGCCTGTACCCAGCAGAGTTATGCCTTTGCTGTCATGCTTGGGTACAAAGCACCACCAGCTGACTGAATATCCTTGTGATAGATCTCCTATCCTGAGCACACTTAGCTTCTGCTCCACAAGGGAAAGCTACCTTTCTCTTCTCTTTCTTCTTACAACCCCTCCATCATTGCATTACAGTAAAGCTTGCTGCCAACTAACTGACTGAACCACCAAGTCAGAGAGCATCCCTGTCCTGCAGATTTTAAGGGCAATGAAACTCATACTCATAAAGCCTGGAAGAGAGTTCTGACCCTCCCAGTTTCACCCAAGTGACCCCGCAGCACTGGGTTCATTTTGGGTGAGCAGCGGGTGTAGGCTGTTTATGCCCTGAGGTTTGCCCCCTCCCCCGCCCCCAGGATGCCCATATGACCTTTCCCTCTCCCAAAAACACATGAGTTTGGGGAACTGCCCTGCAGCAGCCTTGCTCTGTCTCTGCGTCATGACTGGGAAATATTTCTGTGTCCACCAGCTTCAATGCAGCAAGAAATATGGTGACTTTCATGATGCAGGTGAAAACAGAATAAATGAAGTTGCCCCAGGAGGCCATGGCAATTTCCCACCCATTATACCCCAAAAGGCATTATTCCTTTCCTTCATCAGAAAATATTTCTTTCTTCTTTGTTTTCCTGGCTATGTCAGTAAGTAGCACTAACAGCAATGTAAATGTAGTCTGTAGGATTATAAACTGCACCACAAAAATCATAATGAGTTAGACAGAACTCTATACTTAAATCCCTGCTTTTTACTGTGGCGCTTGATGATCCAGGTTATTTATCTAGGTACCTTCTGTAACTGAAGAGAGGGAGTAGTTGCTCTATACTCAGTTTTAAAAGTGGACAAAAGATGCACATGGATCAGATTATTACACAACTTGAGAAAACATCTAAGAAGAATCACACAAATTAGCAGTAATCAAATTCCACAGGACCTGTGGATCAGCTCTGCGCAGGAAGCAGACTAAAAACAGCCAAAGACACACTCAGACAAATGAAGACATTTAACCCGAAACTGGCTTTAAGCAAAGACACAGAAAGGCAAATATACATCTCAACATTATTCCATCTATGTGTGTAGGATAGATTTTTATGCTTTTTTGATAATATTTGTCCAAGAATTAACTAAGACATTGCTTTCTAGGTACAGCGGGTTTATATGCAATCATTCATATGTTGCTTAAGCTGTAGATCCTCCAAAAATAAGGAAAATATTATTAAAAGCTGAAACAAAATATTTTAGAATTATACTTCAATAAGCTAAGAAAAGATACGCAGGGCCAAATTAATCTATGTTGCCATCACTCTGACCACAGCAGAATCACATTTGGAAAGTTCTGCATCAGTTTTGCCAGCTATGTATCTACATCTTATAAAACTATAAACTAATGCAACAAGCCACACTTCTGGTGCTGTCTACTGTCCTGCAAGTTCATTTGCATTCACAGCCGCTCAAAAGGAAACCTTGCACTTCAGTTCTGTCACTGCATAGGTGTGACCTGACAATTATCGGAAGAGCAATGAAGCCGGTGAGGGGTCTGGAGCACGTCTTATGAGGAGCGGCTGAGGGAACTGGGGTTGTTTAGTCTGGAGAACAGGAGGCTGAGGAGAGACCTTATTGCTCTCTGCAACTACCCGAAAGGAGGTGGTAGTCTGTCTCTTCTCCCAGGTAGCAAGTGATGGGACAAGAGGAAATAGCCTCAAGTTGCACAAGGGGAGGTTTAGGATGGATATTAGGAAAAATTTCTTTACCAAAAGGGTTGTCAAGCATTGGAACAGACTGCCCAGGGAAGCGGTGGAGTCACCACCCCCAGAAGTATTTAAGAGACATGTCAATGTGGCACTTAGGGACATGGTTTAGTGGCGGACTTGGCAGTGTTAGGTTAATGGTCAGGTTCAATCTTAAGGGTCTTTTCCAACCTAAATGATTCTATGATTCCTGCGCGAGGACCTTTCCTCTCTGTTTTATCAAGTGAAGATATAAGACAGGATCTGTAACAGCCCTGATTGTGTTTTAAAACTGCCCTCAATGGTCTGTTTAGTCTATTATTATATATGTAGCAGTGATAAAGGAGACATCATTTAGAGAATGGCCTCATAGGTGCACTACTTTCTGCTGTCCATGCCCCCATACTTCCCCAGCACTCAGAACCAGGGATGTTAGTGAGTACATTCCTCATTGTTTCTTTTCAGATGCTCTTTATGCACATGCCTCTGTCATGTCCTTTTGGACCTGCCTCCACCACTCCCTGTGGCAGTAGGCTCCCAAAGTGCTCTCTTTTTCCTGACTTAAAACTCTTAACTGGCTTCAAACAGTGCCACCTACTTCTTGTGTTGTGGGACTTGCAAGAACAGCAATCCTCCATTTAATTCATCCACCACCTTCTAGATTTCTTAAATTTAATTGTAAATCACCTCACCCACCTCCCCACAGACTGGGGAGTCCCTGTCTTTGCTAGGGCCTCACGCAGGTGCAGCAACACCAGGGATCTATCTAGATGTCCAAGAGCATCTGCCTTTGAAGTAAACCAGTAAACTCCTTGGTTTGCGGCAAAAAGAAATGGGCAGGAATTGCCGTTCAGTACAGTAAACATATATTGAGGATGAAACTCAGATAGAGGGTAGATAGACATAAGGTTTGAAAGGTAAACACTGAAGATCTCATTGAGACTTTGAAATATTTTTTTCTAATAGCATACAAAAAAATCATGACTCCGAATTATGGACTTGCACCAAATTAACCAATATTGAAGGAATTTTTATGCTTGTAGGCACAGGTAAGATGGATTTCAGCTAAAACAGGTTAGAGCACCTTCCACAGAAACTCAGGGAATGCTGTGATCACAAAACAGCCAGAGGGAACGGGCATCCCCTGCAGATCCTTCGGGATTAGATTGCCTAACCTGGACACGAGTTACGCTATCAAAGATGATGATACTCAAATACTATCCTTGTCCTTGGAGCAATCAAGTTATAATAAAGATCTCAGTCATCACCTTGTCATATTAGGCCTTTGCAACTGGGCCTAACAAGGCGTTCAGAACAGCCAGGGTCTACTAGGTAATGCAGTCACAGTAAAATGTAATGTATAAAGGTCCTCTAATTGAACTTACTGGTTAGAAATTATCAGTGAGATTCAAATATACAGTATAGGGACTGCAAAGTAATGAAGTCCACAGCGTTTCTAAAGTAAGTCACAAATGTCCTGACAGGATCTGTGGCAAGGAATAATCTAGTTTAGCTTAATGACAAACCTTAACAACATTCTCCACATCATCCAGCTTTTCTAGCGTAAAATATTTTGTAAAGCAAATGAGAAAACAGTTGATATTTGTTCCCTCCCAGATTCCCAGCAAAGCCAAGTGTCTGAACCAACTGCACTCACATTTCAGAAGACATCAGCCTCCCAGGCTGAACACTCGTCTGCCAAATTTTAGCCTGAAAAATAGGCAGAGGCCAGGGGGAATGATACCAAATGTAAATTCCACTGGGGGTTATAACAGAAGCACTGATGGCACAACAACATAAATGCAAATCTGTCTTCCTGGATGCTCCATAAGGTCAGCTCGCTCTCTCTCAATTTCTGGTTCAAAATCAGCAACTGCTGAGATGTGTCATTTCCAACTATTTCTTGTGTCACTTGCACTTGGTGTAAGCTCCTGCCGAGGATGTGGGGCCCCATTCCTGCAAGCTGATGCATGTGAGCCTACACAAACTCCCATTATCTTCAGCAGGGTTTTGCGTGGGTGTAAGGGTTTGCCTGAACAGATCCATTTGCAAAATCAAAGCCTAAGAGACTGCACTTAAGTGCATTTTCATCTCTGCCTCCTCTCTTCCCTGCAGCTGGGCTTTAGTTATCTCTCCCCCTCAGACATCCCTCCTCTTCAACTCAGTCAGTCAGTCAAGGCTCATATCCCAAACTTCTCTGCACTGAAGTCCAGACTTCCACGCTCCCCATCTTTTTACTCAAAGGGCACTATACTTCACTTACAAGTTTTTTCTTTTCCTTGTTACCAGCCACCTCTTTACCCTCATGAAAAGCTCAGTCTGCTCCCCAGCAGATCAGCTTAGGATCGGCCTCAGCTCATCATAACCCTCACTCATGAACAAAGCCAGGACTGAATCATAGCTGACACTTGCATGAACCAGAACAGAGCCATGATATCTGATTCCCCAGACAAGAATTTGACTCTTCAAGGACATACGTTTATGGTCAAATTCTATTCTAGAATAAACTTTTTAAGGATTTGTTTTCAAACTTAAAAAAAAAAAAAACACCTTGTTTGTACTAAGCTCTGTAAAATGCACTTCTAAAGATAAAAAATATCTGTAGCGCAACCAGAAAAATTGTCCTTTTAAGGCTGGTATGATAGCCTTCACTTGGAACATTTTCTTTGAAGGCCAAGCTTGCAAAACTACTGACACCACAACACTGAGGATCCTTGACTCTCCACAGTTTCTGAGCCTGGTTTTCACTCCCTTTGTTGCTGGTTTGTTGTCCTGATTCAAAAAACTGTTGCTGGAAACTAAACATTTAGCAGAAATTTGTATTTGTTAAATCTTTCATAAGGAGCTTGTCTGGCCCCAGTTCTGTGATCTACTTTCCAACAAGTCAATGTTTCATGGAAAGGATATGTTGGGAAGGGACCTCTGGAGGTGGTCTAGCCCAATCCCTCTCCTCAAAACAGGCAAATAGAGCAGGTTGGCCAGGGTCATGCCCAGCTGGGTTTTGAATATCTCTGAGAATGAAGACTCTCCAAACTCTCTGGAGAACCTATTCCACTGCTGAATCACCCTTGGAATTAAAAAAAAAATAAATTTCNNAAAAAAAATCTTGTATGTTTAAATAAAATTTGCAGTATTTCAGGTTTGTGCCCGTTGCCTCTTGTTCTTTCTCTAAGAGGAGTCTGGCTTTGTCTTCTTTGCTCCCCTTCATCAGGGATTACACACATTGATAATCCCACCTCAAGCCTCCTCTGCTCCAGGCTGCGCAGACCCGGAGCTCTCAGCTTCTCCTTGCAGGACAGGTGCTCCAGTCCTTTCATCATCTTTGTGGCCCTTCATTGGACTCCGGTAAATCCATCCCTCTCATACTGCAGGGCTCAGGACTGGACCCAGCACTCCAGCTGAACTTCACCAGTGCCAAGCAAAGGGGAAGGACCACTTCCCTTGACCATTNCATTTGCAATCACAAATAAAGACTTTTGTCATCAGGAGCAAAGCCACATAACTGCCCCCCCCTCTGATCTCAGTTCCTCACCTCTTCTCATTGAGACCCTGAAAACTCAGGTGACTGGTCCTGCTGTACAGAATTATTTGTCAGTGTATTTACCGGACTGTGGCACTCATGAGGTATTTACCAGTTAATCCCAGATGTTGCTTCAATCCAAAAACATAACAAATTACCAGAATGTGCACAGCAAACCCAGAACTCCGGGGAGGGGGGGAGGGATAGGCAGGCATGTTTCCACACTGGTTTCTCCTGTTCCATTCAATATTACTCCCATTTCCAAACCTGCAGCTTTTTGTTTCACAGACATTGTCTGATTTTTCTTCAGGATGAGTCTTAACTTCATGATTTTTTTTGATGGTGCATTTTTGAGATTAGCTATTTTAGAAGATATTACTTTTTGCTCTTCTTTATGTTTAGAAAACTGGAAAGAAAGACCCAGTATTGTCTGAGACCTCATACTGGATGTGACATCTCCCTTTAACTCCCTAAATTCTACACAAGCTGGAAAGCATAACTCTACAGTCTACACTCTACAGTCATTGGGTTTTAAGTGTGAGAAGAACCTGCTTTATTTTTTCACATTTCACTGTAACAAGATAGCCATCTTT
This sequence comes from Ibidorhyncha struthersii, assembly GCA_013398815.1. Classification (NCBI taxonomy): domain Eukaryota; kingdom Metazoa; phylum Chordata; class Aves; order Charadriiformes; family Charadriidae; genus Ibidorhyncha; species Ibidorhyncha struthersii. The sequence continues at coordinate 72,533 of VZSZ01011720.1, forward strand.
TTCAGCTTGAAATCTCGTTGGTCAGTAAAGGTATTTCCCCAGTTATCCTCAGCAATTACCACTGCTGAAACTCCTAACTACACAGAGTACTTACTTGCTGAAACGCATTTTTGACATAATCCCAGTTAACTTAATAGGCAGTTAAAGTTTGCTCCTAGATTCTCCTTTCATAGTAAAAAATAACTTTAGCAGTAGAATTACTACAGAAACATGCCTTCCCACTCTTATTATAGGAGATGTCACCTGGCTTCCCCACTGTGTTTTGTAACCAGCCTTTTTCCTGAAGATTCCTGTAAGCAAACATGGCAAGAGGTACATTGATTTAGCTGGACTGTTGCAGGGCTTTTTCAACAAACGCAAACAACAAAACAATCCTTTTGCTCTTTTTTCCTGTCTTTGATCCTACAAAACCCACGAATCACTGGAACTTCAGTAAACCAGTTATCATTAACAAAAGAGATGTACTTTGAAGCCCTACAAACAGTATCCCCTGGCCACAATTCACCCAGAGAAATGTTTCACCAGGGGCATCCCAAGTGCCTTCTCTCCATCTGCTCCTCCCAGGCAGCCCATCCACATGCACCTACCATAAAAAATGGATTTGCTTAATTATACCATACCTTGGTTCTATATAATCTCTTCCTGCACCCCAGGGAAAGGTACATACATTATAACTGCTGAGACACATAAAAGGTGTAACGAACTCAGTGGCTGAGGCACTTTCAAATTGATGGGACTTAAAATTCAGAGTAGGAGTGGGGACTCTCAACACGTCCAGTCCTCCTGGCTTTTGAAAAATGCTGAAGGGATTCTACCTGCAGACCCATAGGGGTAGAAATTAGACACATTTTGTTGTACATATTCAGATCTATTTCTGTCCATCTTTCCACATAACAAACATATAAAACTAAAAAAGATATTGCAATTTACTACAGCTTAACAAGACTGAAAAATTCTGATTTTTTCCATCATTTAATTGGTCAAAGTAGAACAAATTATAATGCAAGCTTTGCCATTTTTCAGTGCTAATTTTTTTTCTTCTCCCTTCCCCTCCCAAAACAACAACAACATAAATTGTATGGAGAAAATCTGTATTTATTTTTTTGTAATTACTTCTGGGCTGAGACCAAGTTTCTAAGTGGAAGCAAATTTTTATGTCCAAGTTATAACCTCTGAAAAACAACTTATAATGAGAATGCTGACACAATTTTAAGTGGAGTGACATGAATGGCGCCAATATAATGTAGTCAAAACATGTGGGAAATAAAGTATTTTGTTCCAGAAGGATATGAAATTCCCAACTCAGAATAAAGTATATGTCTGGTATTTACTGGATTCTACCAAACATAACAATTTTGCAAAACATACAAGGGCTTCAGGGAGTATAGGATTCAATCTCAATTCAAAACCTCTTCTTCTTGGATACATTTGAGACAAAGGGATTCACGAGCCACAGGGGCTAACTTCTTTCCTTCCTCCAGAAACTCAAGTGGGATTTTCCCCGAGTGTATAATGGTAATAGATAAAATAGGAGTTCAGCAAAAGATCTGCCTAGCAGAAGCATTCAAAAGCCCACATAAAATCCAAAATGTTATAAACCACTTAAAATGAAGTGTGTAGTAACTATGCAGCATGGGAACCATAACAATATACCAAAAAAGGAAAAGAATGGGAGTTTATACATCCTTTGCAAGTCAGCAGAGGTAGTTTCAATGCTGACATGAAGCAGAGTCTGAGATGAGCTATTATCATGTTATTCTTTATTAGTTTTTAAGCACTGATGTTGTATTCAGTTCTTTGCCAGAGAGCCCTTTTCCTAACGGATTTACAATTGCAGGCCCTCTGCCATTTGTTCCAGCCAACTCTTAAGTCCTCTCAAACTCCTAATGTCAAGATGGATAAGAGATCTGCCAACACAAACCCAATGTCTGCACAAAAAATACCACAATGAAGAAGTGATACAAGGCTAGGAATACAGAAAGAGTTAATTGCACTTTTGCAAATCATTTACTGTTGGAAATACAGAAAAAGGAAATGTTTAAGAGTGATGTGAATGGGAAGAGATGGATTAGTTAAACGATGGATTAGTCCTCTCTTGAGGACAAGAAAACTGGCACAGAGTACAGAACTGCAGAAGACACTTGTAGAGGTCTACCCAGGAAGGAATAGCCACGAAAAGCAAAAGGAGCAAGAGCGGATGGAAATCAAGTCTTGCACAGGACAGGTAGATATTGTGCCTTCTGGGCAAAGAGAGCAAACAGAAATTAGCAAAAACCTAATGACTCACATCTGTCAAAAAGAGTTGCCTTCTGCCTTTCTTCCTTCCTGCCCTCAGCTGCACGCTCTCACCCGTGGTACTGACACAGGCACTCACCTGATGAGAGAGGGATCATCTTCTACCCCGAAAGAAAACTACTTGTTTGTGCCTGGCTGGGTTATTTTTCTGCTGAATTAGCCACTTGAAGAGCAATGGATAGAGGAATAGGACTGTATCTTTTCTCTATCAGTGAGCCACTAAATCGGTTTAGACAACTTCCCCCCTAGATGCAGGCCTAATCTGCACACAAAAGCTCTTCAGCTTTTCTGAGGGTCTCCGTGATGCAAAAGCATTTTTGCTGGCAGGCAGCTGACTCCCTCACCTCTTTGATGGGTCCGTCCTTGAATGCAAGCACAACCAAACTTCATAAGTCTTATTATTAAATCTTACTTTGTTCTCAACTGTTTTAGCAGGTACTAATGTCTTTTTCATGAGGACTAAAATGCGGGAAAGTATTAGGAAGATTCACCCTGGTATGCTGTTAGCAACATGGGTTTCACTGAGGACTTCACAAATGCAGAAGCCTGTCGTCTCTTGGTACTCGTTACCAAGTCTCGTGTTGTCAGAAATCAACTTCACATCAGCACGTTTTAAGCAGGGGCGGCCAGTTGGTCGCTCAGCTGTTAATATTTAAAATAATGCTGACATCTAGTGGCTGGCTGCGCTCATACACGTGGGTGCAGGTCTTAAAGCTATTTGTCTGTGTGTGTCCAGCATCACTTCTTACCCTTTGGAGGCAAGAGGCTCCAGCTGGAAATGTCATGTCCCTCCCAGTTGTGCACTATTCAGACAAAGAAAATGCATCCTAGTTCTGCAGAGATCATAAATTAAATAAAAAAGGATGGGGAAAAAAGAAAGGAGAGGAAGAAAATATTATTATTCCCCTCTCGTAGATGGAAATTACCACGGGATAAAAGAAATCAGAAGCCAGATGATTAAAAGCTGGTAGGGTCAAGACTGCAGCCAACTGGAGCTGAAGAAAACTAAAGAAGAGCCCAGACTTTCCCAGAAATACCAGGTGCTTGAAAATTGTCAGATTTGATGCGCTAGAGTGAGGCACATTGAATACTAAGCCTACCCCAGTTAGTCCCCACTGTCAGGCGACAGCCCCCCTTGCACCCCAGGGCTGCTGGCAGGCTCTGCACCGGAGCGCTGGGGCTCCTGTGATGGGCAGGGAGGGGACTTTATGGGTTGAAGTGTCTTAAGTGACCCACATTCAAAGAGAACACACCCAGAAGAAGAAGCCGGACCCAGAGAGATCCCAAAGACAGCAGAGCCGAAGAGGAGCCTGAAACCCGGCCAGGGTAAAGATTAACAATGTCACGTCCAGTCTCATCCGGACAGAGAGCTTTTTGTTGAAAGACCTATAAGGTACTTATCAAATAAAGCTATATAAGGATGAACCTCTTCATAAGAAAATTCTGCAGAGACGCTCCCGTGGATCTCATTTTGGCCCCAGACTGCAGCTCTGCTCACTTTAACTGCCAGAGAACCAGAAAAATCTAAATACTTACATCTCCAGCCAACGAATGTCACTGCCCATACACCCTCCACACACTGCATTTGCCTCCTGATGTATTAAAAAGTGAGAACAGACCCCTTGCTTACACAGCGCATTTAAATTTTCCAGTACAACATGAGGCCCTTGAAGACGAGACTGGAAAGCTTTATATATATTCACATGCTGACTAAACTGTGATACAGTTCCCTCTATTCAGAGTTATGCAAAGCCAGACTGAAATTGTCTCAAAATGTTGGCTGTTGGTAGAGCATTTGGTGATAGAAGAGGCTGATCCTGCATCTTACCTGGCGCAGGAGTAAAACAGATAATCCAGACGACCAAGTCAGCATTCCTCATGCTGGAAATTGGATTGTGCCATTTTCTAGTGACAGGAGGCTCATGTTTGTCTGGAAACAAGTTCTTGGACTAGAGATACCCTTCATACAGCTGTTCTTGCATTAATTTTTTCCACCAAGCAGAGTCCAAGAGGTCTGTTGCTGTACTTTGCAACAGTACCTTGCCTCACTTCAGAGCAGAATTCAGTGGAGGAAGGCTATCCTCCTTTTCCCAGGTGCCAAGGAGTGCTGGAGATGACAGGTTAACAAAGCAGACAGCAAGATCTCATAGGTGCCATTGCTGCTGCTACCAGTATCCCAGCAGGTATGCCCACTGGCACTGAGAAGCTGACAGGGGTGAAAGATAGTTTAGGGACAATTACAAAAGATAGGACCATAGCAAGATTGTTGATGATTCGAGAGAACCTGTAAGTCAGAGAGACACAAATTCACACTTTATGTCACAAAAAATGCAGTATTTCAGTACCAGAAGAAAAGATATACATGAGCGGAGTCCACCTCGTCAGAGGACAAGCCAAAGAAGCCCACATGCAGTAATCCATCTTCACAAATTTTGCAGGTTTTCTTATATTTTACAGCAGTAAATGCTCAGTGCTGTCGGAAATAGTGAAGTCCTGAGGCAACAGAGGCACTATGTGGCCCATGTGATCTGCGCTGGTTTTCATCTCATTGCTCTGGCAACTTCCCTACAGGCTGAAACAAAATTCTTAGCAACAGTAAACACATATGTTATTCTAAATAATCTGAAAAATTAACATTGTCTTAACATATTGCTCAAAGTAGTTATACCAAGACAAAAACGTATCGGCAAAACATTGGCCTATTAAGTCATCAAATGGAATTGACACAGGAACTTTTTTCCTGAGGGCTGAAAACAACTGTTCTCCAATATCCCCAGTCCCATCATTCACACAATAAGAAGGTGTTATTTAAGACAATGTTTTAATTTCAACTCTCGTTACTTTGAAAACAATGACTCAAATCCCTGTCCCACCAAAGTCAAAGTACTGACTGAAGGTTCACGTGTCAAGAAGTGGAGGAAAGCACTCCCAACAGATGTTTCATTTCCAAGTGCTGCAAGTGCCTCGGCACTACTGGCAGCCAGCAGTACAGAGCACTCACACAAGCTTTATTCACAACTATTTGCCTTCATAACCCAATACTCCCTCTGAGATGATTTCACTCTTTTCACATCAGGGTCCTCCATAAAGCATGGAGGAGGATGACCTCTAAAAGGTCAAGAAAGTATCTAGGAGGTTTAGAAACATTTTCAGCGCGAAGGATTCCAACCAATAATGCAGTGTTATTACAGGACACACACATGTAGGTTTCCAGTTCTACAACAAATACTTTTCAATACAATACAACAAATACCTTTCCACTCCACAACATCCAAGAAATCCAAGTGCATGTATAGAGACTTCGTACCTGTCACAGGTGAATTATTTAGAGAAGTCATTATTATGGGGTTAACTAAAAGGGCTTTATTAATGATTAAATGATGATGAAATTATAATTGATCGATTGAATGAAAGTGAAATGGTAATCAAATGGTGGCTAAGTGACAATTGAACGGCATATATTGATTTGACAGTGACTCAAGTAATGATTTAAACAATAATTTAGACAGTGGTCAAACACTCTGCTACTCACTACACTTACAATAATTAAGCTACAGCTGGATATCTATAAACATCACTAGCACACAACATGCTTTTAGGCTGGATGTAAAATGCCACTTATCTCGCAGCAGCTATCGGAGGCCGGGTAAAGGGTCCCTCAGCCTTGAGGAGTAACCCTGAGAGGCAGCGTCCCTGCCCCGGGGGAGATCACCGCCGTGCAGCCCCAGACAGGAGAGCTCCGTGGGCTGGGGGAGGCTGCAGGCATTTATAGCACGCAGGGACAGACTGGCCCTCAACCCCCACTTGGTGCCTGTCTGCAGCTGTGGCCCTTCTAGTTTTGTTTTTCTCAAGCCCCAGCTCGGGCTGGTGTTGTCCTGATAAGACATAGTGTAGACTCCTCAGTCCCCGAGAAGATGCGCTCCCGCAGGGTTCTGTGGGTTTGCACAGCCCGGCTGACGCCGGCCAGACCTGCTCGCGGGTGATGCCTGACCCAAACCACCACTCGCCCAGACGGACTGGGGGCATCCGTCACAGAACCATTCACAAACTTAGTGTACACACATACGCTGCACTAACCTATACTGAATTGCTACACAAGTGTTGTTGCCAGTGCAGAACTTGCATTTCATAGCCACTTACACAGAGATTTGTATGAATATTTGTTAGAGAAACTACAAGTTATTAAAAAGTAATTATTGAGGTTTACCCAGGAAAAAAAAAATCTCACCTTTCTGAAAGATCACATACACTGTTGGAGATTTGTCAACAGGTTGTCAAACTGTTTTATACAAAGGGTTTTGATTCAGATCTCATATATACTTCTAATGTGAAAAGCAGGGATCTGAGTTCTTTTATTCTACGTCCTTACACCTTCCACACGTTGCATTTGAAAGATCCACAATGAAAAAAAAAGATCTGCTTGGCAAAAGTACTACCTTACCTTGCACCAGGACTCCCATCCTAAATGCTGTACCAATCAATGACACCTATGGAAGTACATCAGCAGAAGCATAACCAGATGCAAAACAGAGCTGGAAAACTATCTAAACTATATATAAATTGCAGAATTAGAAATTTCTTGACTATGTACTAATCTCAAACCTCTTGAAGACAAACCCACACAAAATAGAATGTTTAATTAAAAAACCTAAATATCCATCCAAATTAGACTTCAATAGAATACACAAAAAACTTCAGAAAAGTTAGTTGTGCCCTTCATAAATATAGCTGACTGCTAATACTGAGGCTTTGAGGCAATACCAACCTAAAGCAGATCAAACTCACTGCCCAACGCACACTGCAGCCTCTTTGTCCAACAACTTCCACACAAGAAGTTAACAGGTCTCTTCCTTCAGGCAAGGATGCGACCTCCATCTGTGGTAGGCTCCAAAGTCCTCACAAAGCTTCACAGAAATTTACCTATTCAGTTAAGATGAATGCTTCAAAGTAGCAAAAGCACAAATAAAATCGCTTAAAAACTACACATTGGTATAGATTTAATTAGCTTTAGAAATTTTGTTGTGCTAAACATAGTGTTTATCTAGGCAGATTTCTTTTTAAAAAAATCATTGCTTTAACTTTTTCAGAAATATTGCATAAAAAAAAAGGGCACATCTGATGAACTCATGTTTGAATGGAAGCAGTTCCAAATTTAAGCCTAGCATTTTTTAATACTTTTGGGTTTAGTTTTTGCCTTCAGAATGAGAAAAATATTCTTTCTGGAACATGTCCTGAAAAAGTTCAGAAAATAACTCATTACTTTAGCTGCACGTTTCCCTCTCCTCACCTTTTCACATATCACAGCCTTGCAATTGTATAGTCCTGACAGACACTTCCCTCTTTTAAACAGGTGCTCAGACTATCGAGCAGTCTCAGACTGGTTATCAATCTAGGAATCTAACAAAATCTTATAAAAAAATGCATTCAACCATGACTTTGCAAGTCCATTTTCAACAGCTACAACTGCAGCATGTTAAAAATAAAGGAACTGCAAAACTCTTTAATGATGACTGGAAGAAATCATTACAGCTTCCTGCAAAACAGTGCCACAAAATTAAAATATCAAAGCCTGAACAAATTTATAAGAGCAGAGAAAATACCTAGATAATGTATTTACAAAAAAATTGTCCCCCAAACACAAAACGTTTGCTCCCAAACCTTTTCAAAGATTCTCCAGAGGTTAATGAAAATTGCTTTGATAGGTAAAAGGCACATTACTATGGAACAGTAATGTAATAGATAGTGTGTGAAAACAAGAGGGACATGCGCTTTCCCTACACAGTCTCAGGAGTGACTCAGAGCAAACCAGGGCAACTAGTTCTCCTACTACTGAAACAGGACTACGTAACATATGCTGACAAGTCTTTTCCATAAAAAGGGATAAAAAAGTAGAGTATATGCAGGGACAAACATACTGAAAATGACTACTGTTCAAAGGTTTCTCTGTATGGACAGGAGGGCAGTCTTTACATCACCATAAACGCTACTCATGTCCTACATGGCACTTTAGGAACTTTTCAGGCTACCCAAGCAACTGAGTTTTCTTTCCGTTAACCAAGCAATTGCAATTACAAATACCTCTAATTATAGCAAGCATATACCCAAGTGGTAACTCTATTCATTTTTACCCCAGGAACTGTCTCACTGTGATATTTTCCAAGTTCTTAATAACCACTTCAGGCAAAAAAGCATTTGTCCAGTACTTACACTGCAGAAAATAATCCAAGCTAGCATGAAGAAAATTACTTCCTTTGGGAAGTATACATGTTGGCAAGAGTAATCCAACTATTTTGAGCATACTTTATCACAATGCTAAAAAAAAAAATAGACATGCGACCATTAATTGTCCTGTGTTAGCAACAGCAGCTGTATCTGCCAACTATCATTAGGATCCAGTCATTAAGGTATTCCTTGTCTCGTGATGACGTGAGCGCAGCCAGAGATGCTTGTGTCCCAAAAGATGGAAGGATGCTTCCAGTCCAAATAGAAATAATAGAGAAAACGCAAAGGGAGCTCCAGCTCTCAGTAAGGGATGGCAAATGGAAAGCAGAAGGAACAGCAGAGCTCTGCAGAGCCATTTCATGTTGAGGTAACTAGCAAAAAGCTTCACAGATCACCTAAAACCAACACCACAAGACTGCAAAGCTTTGTTACTACATACCACCTAACTTTCAGTTTCAAGTAGTTAATTGTCAGGATCAGGTCTATCTCAAGTTTGTTCTTTATATACAATGTCATTCACCTCTCCCTCACATATGTAGTGTGATGATATTTTAGTGAATAGTCTGGCTTAGGTCTTTCTGTTCTTAAGATGAAGTGGGATTTAGTTTCTATTTTTTATTTTATATTTTTATTTTATTTTTTCTTATTTGAAAATTATTCTCACACATTAGCCTGTTAATGAAAGTATAAAACATTTAAACTCTTAAGGTGTCAAACAGTTCTTCTTTAGATAACAACACAAGTACAGGGGTATGTAAAATCTTACCATTCCTTCACTTCAGCAGTTTTTACCTCATTAACTTCTGCCCAATTGAACTGATTAACTAACAGTAGTTTACCAGGCGTGCTGGCCAAGGAAGTTTTTCTTATTTAGCCTTAGAAAACACACCTAGAGATTTCCAAGAACAGTGTGTTCATTCCACCAACTTTTGCTGTTTTACAGCAAGCTCTTTTCACCTTTAGGACTGAGAGACCCACCTCCTTCCAAAGGATAACGACATTTTTCAGAACTTGAGTCCTCAGCCCAACCTCAGTTCCCACCTCATTCCCCATCCCATCAATGGCGAGTATATGGATTCACTGAAAGCGAAAAGGAAGTACAAGGAAAACCAAATTAAGCAGATCTTACAAAAAATTACAATATTTTTGTTAAATGAAGTGCAATACCAAAGGAACAGCAGTCACCAAGTTCTCAGCCTTTTAAGTTACCCCCACCACTAATGGCATGTCCCTCTGCTCACAAGACAGCACAAATTTAAGCTCACCTGATAAACCATCACTAAGACAAGGACAATTTATTTCATTCTTCAGCCGGTGTCTTCACTTTTACATAACAAAATTAAGTTGAGACCAGGGGACATGCGGGCTTGATTCACAACAGGAAAAACATTGCCTGTGAGATTGCTCTTCCACATGAAGTCACCAGAGCTACAGTCAATGACGAATCCCATCAGTAAGTGGACGGCAGTAAATGAGAAATAGATAAGACATGATGACCCTCCAACAACCCCAAACTCCATTTCTTCCCTTTGAGCCACACTCATCTCTGTTTCTGTGGCTATAAATTGCTGAACTAATCAAAATTACTTGAAGAAAAATCTGTTAGATTCAAGGCTACAATCAGTTAATCCAGTCCCTACGAATCACTCACAGCAAACAAATATCATTCCTAAAGAAGCCTACAGTGACCTAGCTGACCAACGATAATAAATAAATGGGTGAGAAGCTTTTTTTTTCTACCGAATCTATGATTACACTTATTCTCAGATCAGAAAGAAACTCCACTGACAAATATAATCACCCATTTTCTTAACAGTAGTGACTTATCACACACTTTTCTTCTGTTTGATGTTTGAAAATGTGTTTATATCTGCTGCTTCCGTATTTACATGACACTTGTTCTTCTAACATAGTGAAAAAATTCTATCCCTACGGGGAGCTACACAATCAATCCCCCACCCACAGAAATGGACCGAGTATAAGATGATTTAAGTTTTCAAAGTTCCAAATTACAACAGCTGCAGGGAACAAACAGCAGTTTCCATAAAAATGGAAGAAAAAGTAAGTTTTAGTGCAGATAAATTTCTACTAAAAATAACACTATGTCAACAGAAGTCTTCATTTATTTCCAAGTGTTCAAACTGTTATTACACATATGCCATTTTACTATTTTTTATTTGAACATTAAGGTAATTACAGTTGGAGGGTTCGTATTTCCAGTGGCCTCTCTGCAGTAGATACCACCAGAGCAAAACATGAAACATTCCACACGGTTAACAATATGACATTTGAGTTACCAGAATTACAGTCGTCAGTTCTTTCGCTAACAGATCACAGAAGTAGTACGTAACTGGGGCATTTCCTTTAACAGAAATATCAAACAGTACTGCATTTGTCTAATTTCAATATGAACATCTCTACATAAGAGCAACATCGTACATGACAGTTTGATTTATCACACGTATGGTACTTTGGCACCTCTAACTGATGTATTTTTCCTCCTAAGCTCCATTGTAAATTTTAATTTATAAAACATATTGCTAGTATGCCCTGCATAAACATCAAGAATCACATGCATCTTTCTTTTGCCACTTCAGTGGCAAAGAGAGCAGCGTTTTTATCTCGTACTACACAGCCTTTTCATACATGCACAATTTTCTTCCATGGACACTTCTACACGTACCCTACCTACCATGTTGTCTGCAAGAAAATAATCTTTCTTCAGAAAAACCTGAATTTTATTCTCAAATTAGAAAGACTACAGCCGTACGCAATTACATGAAAAATCCCTACCAACTATTTATTTCAAAATAACAATGAATGTGTCAAATTTTTGTCAAGTAACAAGCACATCAGTCATCTGAGGTGCGATGAATTCCCTCACAATTCAGCTCATCCTATTTTGAGTTCATTTGTGAAACTGACTGTTTTACTTTGTTAGTTACCTTTTTTGTAGGATGTTCGTGCAGATCTTAATACTGGCTCAGGTAAAATATATGGTATTTTATCATTATTACAGGCAGAAATATAACGGGCAGATGGAAAACTATTTTTAAACATGCAATCTAAGTAAAATCAAACCACTGCAAGTTTTATCAAATAAAATGGGATAAACAGCTCCAGTAATTATCACCACAAATTCAGCAAGGGGGTTTATCTATAAATAGGAACTAATAGTTCTTGGTTAACAAATACCCATTTCTTTGAACATCTCTACCATCAGTTTCCACAAGAAAACTAATTGCTTTATTAAAACTTTTTCACTTCCAAATGAATGAATTTAATTCTCCACCTTCCTGAACACAGTTATATTGTACTCTGACATGCAACTGCCAGCCAATGACCTACTACCACAGTAATCTAACTGAGGACAATGTTCCCTCTAATATAATCATGCACTTTAAAGAAGCCACATTAAAGTTTTGAGGTAAAATGGGTGAAATCTGATTGCAAAATTTCAGATTTAAAGGAAAATATACACATACCACAAACAAGAAACACCTAGAACCTGTCAATAGTGATTTGAAGCAATTTATTTCATTCACACATCTGTGAAATTTTACCAGATATTTCATGTTTATTCTATTTGGTCCAAATATTCCTACGTGCCTTTACGAGTCACTCAAAAAAGAATGGTGTGCCCAAAAATCCATCTGTTACCACATCTCTTCACCTTTCTATTCACCCTCAAGCAGTTCTTAAAAACTCAAGATTTCCTGAGCTATAATACATCAGATCTTAACTTTATTCATATTTTGTCAAGAATGAGTAAGTTAAAAAACAGGTGGAGGTATCTATGATAATATTTAAATTAAACAATATATATTTAATTTGATGGAGTCACCCTTCCTCACCCTTCAATACCTATTTGTATTGAATTATAAACTCTGCAGCACAGGAACAGCCTGTGTATGGTACTTCCATGTGTGTCTGCAATATAAACAATTATATTAAGATATTCCAAAATTAAGCAAATAGTAAATCCTTTTTATCTATACAAAATTTTAAAAATACATTAACATCAAATGGGAAAATTACAGCTGAACCAATTAAGTTGTACATCCACTACATAGTCTTGAAATGTCAATTTTCATGAAGTTTTTTCATCATCTTCCTTCAATTAACTGAATTAAGTCAAACAATGAACTCTTCTCCAATTCGGCTAACGTACATTTCTTCAGTGTAGTTATTATGTGTCAGCTAACTTTGACCTTTCACCATTAACTTCTGTACTGGTGTGCCCCTTATCTCTCCAAGTTCTACTCAAACATCACATTCTCCCTTCTTCATTCCATTGTTTGTGATACCTACCAAGATGCCCTTCAACTGGGGCAGCATCTAGTCTAATAGAGCTTCCCATGGACAGAAGCTTCTCCTACCAGAATAGCACACTGGTTGACCAAGCAAAGTTCGCTAGAGTCATGAGTCAGTGTACCAGCGCTCCACTCAAAGCGCTAAGTATCTTCTGCACAGAAGATAAAACAGCTGTGCACATGTAAGCCACACAAAGCAAGCCAAGTTAAGTGGTTTGGACAGGCAGTGTGGACAGGGCAGAAGCATGATGGCCAGACATTTCGGCTGAAGCAATTTTAACCCTCTTTGACTGTTTAACCTGTGTTACAGCCTAGTTTAAGCATCGTTGTTTACGCAATACTCTCAAATGAACAAAAGCCCTACAAACACACGTTAACTGTTCCTTTTCTATAGAATAACTAGTAGTATGTGTTCAAGAATAAATTTAATGCAAAGCTTGAAAAGGGTACCTAACTAATAATCACTTTTGGAGCTTTTAAATACTATCTTACTCTGAGGTATATGTCTAGTACTGTAAAAGTTTATGCATCACATTCTAAAATCTAGGGTCCAAGAAAAAGGCTAACTGTATTTTCTAAGTCAAGCAAGCTATAGAAAAATGGGAAGAAATAGCATGTGGCTTGTGTTCAAGTGTTACTGTTTAGCATAACACTTCATGCAAGTAATGCAAAAAGTCTATATACTCAGGATTGTTTACATCTGAATAAATAGGGTAAATTAGCAAATACAGTATTTAAAATTATCTACAAAAATGTGTTTTACCAAGTATTCATTGTTTGTATCAAGTCTTAAAGCAGAAAGCTGTCAGGGCAATACCAAAGATTATGAAATAAAAGAAGAAATTAAAATGGAGACATTTTAAGAAATCTCCTCAGAAAACAAATTCAAATTTCTTAACTAAACTGAAACTAAAAAAAAAGACTAAAGCTATTAGCTGGCCTTACCAGCAAACACCCTCAATTAAAAGGCCATAAACAAGTATGCTTTACATATTATTTGTTTTGTTTATTTTACACCATGAGGTGAAAGCAACACATTGCCTTTTAGTAAAGTATACACAAATAGCCTCACTCAGAATACACTTTTAATGCACATAAAAAAAGTATTCATCTTACAAATCATTTTGCAATCCAAATATACAATAGCTTGGAAAACAATATTTTAGAAAACAAAAGCCAATGTAAAAAGACTGCTCAAAACAACTAAAGTGATAAAAGTTTCTGTATGGCTCTGTCTTTACAGTTTTCTTACTGCATCATCAATATCAGAAATCTGTTCCTTCAGCTGGTTCCACTGTTCTGGATTTAAAGAAATACCTGAAATGCATTAAAAACAAACACTTAATACAAAAAGAAAATTGTGGTGCAAGATCTTGCATAATTACTATCAAAGCTGGTTTCATACACAAAGACTATGTCACAACTATTAATGCTTGAGCTACTTCAACAACCATCTCACAAAGTGAAACTACTCATTTGGAACGTTTCGGTTTAACTTCAGACTTCAACTTATCTCTGGACAAGTTTAAATTTCAAAGAAAATAAGTACAGTGTAACAAATTCATTCACAAGTATTAGGTTAAACACAGGAAGTGAAATACAGCTCTGGCCTTGATAGAAGGCAGCACAGAAGCTCTGAGCGAGATGTTGGAAATCATTCATGTTCCTGTTGGCTCCTAACATCCATACCTCTGTGGACTGAACTTCTATGCACTTCTAAAGTACCATAA
>VZSZ01011720.1:87100-97734 GCA_013398815.1 Ibidorhyncha struthersii
TACCATAATTCTAGGGGGGTGGGGGGTGGGTGTTCCTCCTGTTTCTTAAAGTACTATAAATAACACATAATGTAAGTAACATTTTGGAGAGACTATTCCACTCCCTAACACTCACAAACCAAACGGAAGTTTTTTGTTCACTTCAAGTTCACTACAGTTTCTAGTGACAGTCAATCAATAATCATTCAGTGCCCCACAACCTGCATCCTCCATTCTAAATCTGTACTTCCTCAAGCCCAAGTCCAGGCATGTTTCCTTTGTGTTTTGGTCTCCTCATTCCTCCCCTACAACTTCTATGCCAGCTCTGTAAGTACAGACTCACACGCCTACCTCTCATACTCTCTCCAGCCAGGCTCTTCTACTATTTACCCCCACTCTCCCCCCTCAGTGATCAGGCTTCCTTCATTGCTTTCTCCCTGTAGGTGGAGCAGAACCTGAAAATAGGTTAAACTTTGAATTCCTTTTTGGGGGCTCATCGCCTTTTTTTTCTTCTATCATCACTATCTTATCAGACCACCACCATAATTTTGAGCAGTGAGCAGTCTGCATGGAGCTACTCTAAGCAGTTTTCCACCAACCTTGAGAGAGCAGGTTTCTTTTGAAAACCGCTAGGTCAGATCTGCTAACCATTATCAAGGGACCACATGTCATCAAGATGTCCCTGAACCACATACCAGATGGACTGCATACCGTTCAGACCTGCTGTTTGAAACAATCTGACACAATAAATTAAATGGTTGGGTATTTTTCTGGGTTTTATTACACAATTTCAACTACCTATACTGTTTTTAGGATAGCTATATAAGCAGCTCAAGTGCATCAATGGAATATTTGACTCACACGCTGTATCAGATTATTATTAATTTTATCCTAATAAAATTCAGACCCTTTTGCCACACTGATAAACATTTCTATCTACATCATGTAATTTTTGTCACTTGGCCCACCCATCAAATCTCATTGTAGTTGCCAGGCAAACCGCATATACTTTTGACTGCCACATCAAAACGCAGCATGTTAAAGTCCTTAGAGTAATCTTTTTTGTTAAGTAGCAACAACAAATCCAAAACAAGAAATTTTCCTGTACAGTACCCGTACACCTATTCATACAAAGCTGTTCTCAGTGGTTATTAAAGAAATGTTGAAAATGCTTCTCAGGCTCTCCAAATGTCTATTCACTGAGTTGTTCCTTGACACACCAGAAGAACGTAACAAACCTTATGCTGATTGTATATTAAATGTCTTCAATTTCTAGGGCAGAATGTTTCATACTTACCTCTTTCCTTGGCGCAATGTGAAAACCGACTAAAAGCAGGCTTTTCTAACAGAAGCACCATGACGTTAAGTAAAGCGCTACTACTGCAACTATCCTCGCATGCTCATCTTGCAGGTGGCAAAGTTCTGATAATGGCTCAGTGAAGGCATATCATAAAAAACAGGTATGGGAGTGGCAACTAAAGGTACAACAGCTAATGCTGTGCTGCAGATTAGAAGCACAGTACGAAAACCTGAACATTTGAGGTATTTTCACTTCCACTAAAATCTTGACCTTTTTTTTTTTCCCAAAATTAGTCACATTAAATGTTTGAATTATTTTAATCTAAAATTTGATAGAAATTGAGGGACATAATTGTTTTAAAGAAATTAACATCTTATCACAAGTAAGTTAAATGTTTTCAGTGAATTTTGAAATAAGAATCCAATTGTAATAGAAGGAAAAAATTGCATTGATTAAGCTAATCAATAGGGGGTGGAGGGGAAGTATGGCTATGTTTATAACTCCCACACTAAATCTATTCACATTTGACGCCTTGTTTTCCATAAATCATGGAGGAACCATTTAGGAAAAGACTTGGGCAAACAAACCCACTTTGCTTTTGTTTATGACCTACAGATAAAACTAATCATTTGCTCATATATAAATTATAAAAAAGTAAAAATACTACTCTAAAAATATCATGTAGCAACAACATATAAAAATCTGATACACAAAGTTCTCCAGCAAACTGCAAATAATGTTTTAATAAAAAATAACATGAAGGAGAACAATACCTTTTCTGCCAGGCTTCATTTCACCTTCTTGATCCATCCAATATTCTCTAATATCAATTAAGACTTTCCCTTTAAAGTCACGAACACTGACATACCTCATTTTGCCAATCTGTCAAAACACATAAGGATCTTTTAGGTATTTTACATATCACAGCATTCAGTTTTCCCGGTATCAGACACCAACATGTGATATTGCAAACTGCAGCTTATTTTAGACATCAGAGAAAAAACTAGATCAAAAGCTTAATCCAGAGTAGTCAGTAGGCTAATAAGTAACGACAATATAAATGGATGAACTTAAAACAAGTTGAGCATTCAATGCTCAGTGCAAAAGTAGCTCTCCTAGAATAAAAATACCTATATTCTTAACACACTTACTTCTTATAAACGCCACTAATTTACTGTTTTCTGAAATAAAATTTTGCCTCTATTATAACCATCATTGTTTGTTTGCAGCAGTTGTAAACAAACGGGGGAAGAAGGAGCTCTACTCCCAGACCTAAATATTAGTCCGTCCCACGCATACAGAAAGCAAATTAGATATTCACATGAGATAACCACAATTTCTAGTGGTTTTTTTTTGCTTTTTTGGTTGGTTGGTGTTTTTTTTTTTTCTTTTTTCAAACACAGTAAATACAGATGGAAATGAAAGTTACCCACCAACTGTTCCATGCCTGCTCCCAAATCCTCATGGCACTTCACTGGAAATGTGATTAAAAGACTATTCACTGTACCAGGTGTTCCAAAAAAACACTTAAATCCTTTAAGTTTACCAGCATGTAGCATCATATGACATGACTCTGGAATTCCGTAATTTCTGCACCACAGTGTCTTAACTGAATAACTGAATTACGATGGTGCGCTTTTTTTTTTCGGGGGGGGGGGCGTGACATGGGATGGGGGAGTGGCAGCAGTCACACTGACAACTATGCATTACACTACAGATTTAGGGTCATTAAAGATCTTCCCAAATTTGATAAAAAACTACTTGTTCACATACATTCAAAGTATAATGTGAATTTGAGAATCAGAAATTAGATAATAAAAACACAACCAAATACAATTCATGTAAGAAACTCTTGTAATTCTGTGTGTGCCTTCTCAACACACTTTATAAAGAAAGAACACATTCTAAAGTAAATTATTTTAAAATAGAATATTCCTTCCTGATAAAACATTATCTTTAGTTTTCAACTTAATTTATGCATCTTGCATTTTGATACAATTTAACAGGGGCCCAAACACATCTTAGTAGCATTAAGTCTGACCAGAAAGGTTGAACTAAACTCCAATCAACTAAAATCCACAGATGTGTAAGTCATGTTATTTCACAAAATAGATATAAATAAGAATCCTTTATGTTTGCTTAAAGTACTTTTTCTTCTTATGCAGATCATGCTAAATTAACTCTAAACCGGATTTTAAAACAATTAGGACACCTTTAGATACCGTAAGCCTGGAGCAGTTCTTTTCCTACTTTAAAGCATCCTTTAAAATGAACAAGATATTACAGCTTGTAAGATAGTATTTTTGAGCGATTCATTAAATACTTCCACGGTACTACAAATTTAACATTCAAAAATAAAGTATGATGTCACGGTAGCTTAGTTCTTTCAGACCAAACTTGGTACCATGCTCAAGTCTGTCAGCGTTGCTGGCAAAGAATGTCCTGAATAGCCTACATGAACAGCATTTCTTGGTTTATCCTTTAACACTTCAGTGACTTTTAAGGTCACCTCTAAGAACAGCTTCAAGTAGTAATACTCTGCAACACCTTTTTTTTCCAGGGCTATCAAAGAATATTAGTATATTGGCAAGTAATTCCAGATTTGCTCAAAGAAATAAAATCTGATACAATATAGCAAATTACAGCTGAAAATACAGTAAAAGCATTTAGGATTTGAATTTTAAGGATAAGAGTGTATGTCTTAATCCAATTACAGTAAGGCAAGGGGCAATAACGCAAAGTTCACATTTACTCAAACCGTAAGTCTACCTGAAATGGAAACAGTTCTATATGGAAATGCTGAAATTAAGTTAGATTTTACATCAGTCTCTAGAGTTCAGCTGAATGGTCACATTAAGTTTTGAATGTTTAGTTGAACTCTATGCAAAAGCTCCCACTACTAAAAGCTTTAAGTAGGCTTCTAAAGTACAGTTTCAATTAACATCTAAGGTTAAAAATGTCACCCAAATATTTAAGTAAATTGATGTTTCTTGATGTTCAGTTGCCTGCAATTCTGGCACAGACTCATTTCTGAACAATTCTTTTTTCACACAGCAGCTCACAGTCCTAGAATAATTTCACTGATCTAAAACATCTTTGTATCTCTGTAACCACAGTAGTGTTCCAAGCGTTGTACTGATTTATAGCAGCATAGTTACTGCAGTTCAACCTTCATAGACAAGTTCATATGCCTGTTATTAAATATTACAGCTCCTTAGACTATACTGTTCTATTGAATTACATAAATCAGAAGACATTAAAAACATTATTTCCAGGTTTCTGTTTCTTAGAATAAAATGCACTGAACTGTGTCTCAGTTCCTTTCACAGTTATGCAACTGACTTCCTGTATGAGTTTCAGCAAGCACCTTCTTCACCGTTTTTCCTCTTATTTCCAGTTTGTCTTGATTAAACTCTATACACACTGTGGAAGTAGGAACAGAAAAAAAAAATCCTTCTTTCTTAGCTGATAACTATACATATAATATTAGATGGAACACAATAGAGTCCTGTAAAGAGTGAGATCTGCAACACAGCAAACTGATGGTGCAATGCATCAGTGACCACCTAAGTTTCAGAATTAGTGTACTAAACCAACCACCTTTCCAGAGCACTGTAAACTTAAATATTTATCTTCTTTCAGAAGCCTATGATAAAGATATTACACTGGGAAACCAAAGAACTTAATCCTCACAAATCAAAAAGCAAATATGACCCAAACTTTAAAAAAAAAAAAAGAGACAGGGAGGAGAGACAACACACAGATGACTTGTGAAGTAACAATTTTAGTAAAATGCCAGATCGTGTGATGTGATTCCACTCTGTGTGCATTAATACTGCATCCTGACAGCATTAACAAACGTTATCCAAATCAGGCATAGGCAGATGACAGGATTTGTCAAACTAACCAAAGCACATGATGCAGAGCTCACATTGGCTTCAAGCCACAGACAGGAATCTAATCTATCAACACTGAACCCTTCCACATTAACATGAATAATGCTTGTCCTTAGGGCCTCTAGTAATACATAGCAAATGGGAGCAAGATAAATTTCTGCACCCCAACTGCACCCAAATGATTTAATTCCAAAGTATACTAAGCTACTTACAAAACCTAAAAAGGTAAAGACGCATAAATAAATAAAATACACTTGGTCTCTTATACTGAATTAATTCCCTTCTAATTATATTTATACTATTCTTCATAATTAGTTTCAAGAATACTATTACACTAACATTAGTCAAATAAAAATAGGAAAATTTAGATCTTTATGAAAATGCTGAATCTTCTGAATACAGCTGTCACAATGAGGTCTATATTAAGGGAAGCTGTATACTTTAAGAATACAGAGTGTGTAGAACAAGCCTCTAACTTTCACATCATTTGCTGCCACTCCCACACACAATATGGACACCACAGAACCTCTAACTATCCTATGAATGCTTTACAGCCTGATTTCCATCAATTGAAGCCACACTTACAAGTTACACTGCAAAGTCACTTGCACATCACAGAACATTTTACTGCCACGGCAAAGCAGAAGGGAGAGTTTCTTGTATTACTAATAGTCCTAGAACAAACCCATACCTAAAAGATTAACACACAAGTAGATCTTCTCGCATGCTCTCCAGGGCAGTGCTATTTCTACACTGAAATAGTTGCATCTTAATTAACGCACATAAGCTGAAATAGCACGAAAAAACTCACAGTACTTCACATAACACAGTAAGCTATCTAAAAAAAATTTTATTGTTGATTAACTAAAAGGCAGGCAGACACTAACACTGATGTTTTACATCAAGGTGATATTCAAATATTTTTTCTGTATTATACTCAACACTGGAACTAACTTTTTATTATCTTAGGTCAAAAATATTGAAAGAAAACAGAGCACGCAAACATTTTTGCTTTTATTTGAGAAGAGTATAGGGTTTTTTGCATCAGAGGAGCAATAAAATTTTTAACCACTTTCACCAAGGCTGGAATTTCTGAACTTATTACAAACATAGCATAAAGTTTATTCAAAGTTTTATTAAGTTCTAACTGCATTTCACCTCATTAGGTACAGAAGACACCACCTCATTTTTCCTACATGGTTCAAAGCGCTCTCCAAGACAACTAAAGATATTATGGTCTTCCTTCAATAAGGAAGTCCAGCCATCGCCTTCAATTGAAGCTCTCCCTCCCAACTATACATGAAAAGTGAGAACTGACACATTAAAAGCAACCACCCTGTACTAACTACAGCATCAGTTAAGCAGGTCTTCTCTCTAGATTTTCTTTTTGCCATATTATGTTGCACAGCTACAGCCCCAAACCACTTCTTTTGCCTTACTTGGTGTTGGGACCTCCTTACTAGGCATCTCTCCCATACCCTTTCATAATCTTAAGAATCCAAGTCTCTAAGAATTTAAGTTTCTTTCCAGCCAGCTAGTCAGAGACATTTAGTAAGTCTTGATCCATACCCTTAAACCAGGCGATTCTGCGCTCCATATATTCTTGCACAGCTTTCAGCACATACTGCCTACTGCCTCAGCTAACCCCAGGAACTGCAATACCCTGAATCCGCAAGTGCATCTTGCTACTGAAAAATGCACATTTGTCCCACCGTAAAAACAAGGACAAAGTCAAAAATTACAATTGTTTGGGATGTTCAGTAAGAAAAACCTCCATCATAAACCAAAGGATCAAACAGAACTTATTCCAAGACACTGTCTTATAATACAGGAGCCAAGCTGTCCTTGACCTAGTTAAATACAAATGAAGAGTCCGTACTTTGGTTTCCAAGAACCTTTCTTTCAAGAGCCCTGACTAAAAAAACATTTCCACATAGGGACAGTCCTGATTTAATATTTACAGTGTACTCATGGTAAGTGCTGTATTTACAGACAAAATAACTACCCCCAGAGTTACCATGAGTAAAGATATGAGGGTTAGATCAATTGCTACCACTCAGATTCTTTTACTCTGTGGAAACCTGAGAACGCTTTTTCTGAGCATCTCATCTGCATGCTAGCATTGTAATCCTCTTTGGCTAAGGCTTCAGGAGACCATGCTGTCAAGATATTCAAATCACCTTGTAAAATTTATACTGAATATGATGTAGCATGTTACCTTAACCAGGCGCTAAGAATCATCAATTTTACCTGAAACATATTCTCGTCTCTGTTACTGCTTTGCTTAGAAGAAGCTGCACCTTTTGAACTTTCACCAGTCTTTTGTTTCTTTACAGGCTTTTCTGGAGCTGCTTGCTTTTTCCGCTTTGCCTTGGAGCAGGAATAAAAAAAGAAAAGCATGAACCACAACTCATTCTATAGATTACAATAAAATTTACATTAGAGGTCACAAAGTACTACTATGCAATGCACATTACCAACTTCCTTCTGTAAAAGCAGGAATCCAATACTGTACATTTAGACTGGAATTTAAAAAAAAAAAAAAATTTCAAATTAGTCTAATTCTGTTCCCAGTGAAGTTTACCATAATACTTTGGCTTTAAAGAGAACTGAAATAGATCAAAATACCTTTCAAAAAGCCTGCTCTTTCTGAGCAATATTACTGTTGGTTTAGTAGTTTTAATAAAAAATTCAGAGTCTGATGGAAATGTCACCCTCCTTTCAACCAAGTGCAACAAAAAATGCAGGATAGCTTACAACTCTTCTAAAAAGAAAAAAATAATAAATGAGATAACGTCACCTCTGTCAGAGGTAGGTTTTTTTTAAATCGGCATCAAATCTCTGTCCATAGCATGATAAATTAAACATGTTTTTAAAACATTCAGAAGCTATCACCTGTAAAACAGATTACTTGCAGATGCTCAAAAGTTACTATTTCTGCTAATGGTTATATAGTAACCATCCCACCCCAAAAGAGTAATACAAAGATAGCAGAAATTAGTCTCACCTGGTAGAACCATTATCGTGGATTACCTCTTTTAAAGATTAACAGTTCCAACAAATAGAGGACATGACAATAGAAAAAAGATAGAAGTACCTCACTCCCCACTAAAGCAGACTGTTAGACTATGGATTTCCAGAAATACATTTCCCTATCAAAAAAATTACCTGACCATTTTCTCTTATATTAAGGTTCCACAGAAGACCTAATTTGCAAAGTGCAACCAAATCATGTTTGAACTCACTAAAGCAGACCCAGTCTTTTCACATACTACACTAAAAGACCTGATGTCTGTATTACTACCTAGCATTTCTTAAAAAGATGAATTCACTGGTTTTTTCACTTTTTGTTCGTAATGACTGGTACATCTATAAAAATTTATAAATTAAATAACTATTAAAAATAAATGGGAACACTCAATTTATACACTCAAAACAGTCAACATAGGTTAAAATTAATCAACTCAAAGACATTCAGGTTGGCCCAACTTTTAAGTGAGAAACTAGCAGATGGTATTACAGTAAATGTAAGAATCTGTAAGAAACCAAGAAAAAGAACATGCAAACAAGATAAGCAAGTGGCACATGGAGGACAGGCCAACTGCAGGTTTTTGTTTTGGACAAGTAATCTAGATACCAAAAGGGGGTGAGGGGTGTTTGTCCTCAAAATTAGTCCAAATTCTTGCCACCAGGGGCAGATCATAAAGAAGCCTTCTATCACTTGCCACAAAGCAGCAGAGAATTCCAGGAAGCTTGTGGTTAGATATATATATCATATGGAAAACCCTGAAGAGAGCAAAATGCAACTTAAGAAAAAAAGTTTACTGCAAGGCAAAAAGCATCCTATGCACCCAAACCCTAACCTTGTGAGGTGGAGTTTTTTTGTTGCTCTAGTTGTTGGGGAGGAGGGGGGGTATGGCGTGTATGTTTTGGGTTGTCTAATAAATCACATGGAATGACATGCATGTTGTGACATAACGCTCACCTAATTCCTTAACCCCAGCCTGAAATATAAAAGTTAATTCAGTAGTAATAAACTGCATATAATGTTCACCTTTTTGTCAACTTCACTATCTGAATCACTGGCGGATGAGCTTGAAGATACAAGTTCCTTTGACTTAGGCATTCTAGGAAAAGAAAAATAACATGAGAACATTACACAAGGAATACATCCCATTACAGCTGGAAAGTCATCTTCAAACCCATTTGTAAAGGCTCATCTTATTCAAAACCCTCCTAAAGACTTTCCTGCCTTTTCATGTAAGCTTTAATACACAATGTAGATGCAATCTCAAACACTCTTACATCTCTTCCACTTTTTGCTGCACCTGCATTAAATGCAGTGCTTTAGTTTCTGAACTGTTTACGAAGGGACAATTTTTCACCAGCTTCACATACCCCTAGATATAGCAGAAACTATAGTGTAAAAAATACAATACAGTACTGTCCTCCAGCTGAGTTCTTTATGTTACATTTACAAATATAAACTATGAAGGCCCTGGTATTATTTACACTCTTACATGGGCATTTCGCTTAGATGGATTTGCAAACATGCCTCATAATCATCACACATGAAGCTAAAGTTTCCACCAATAATACAGAAGTCTGAAAAACACCTCAGTTACAGTGAATTACAGTATTGCAATTAATATTTCCCCTGCAGCTTCAACACATCAGTCACTAGAGCCTATTCATTTGCCCAACAAGTGGACGTTCAACTTTCCTTGAGTGCATGCTGCCAGGTGTGCTTCAACATCTCTCTGGTATGCAAACATGTGGTTAAATAAAGCACAACTTGCCTGCTACTAGAAACTCTTTGTAACAAATAAATGGCTCATTTGTTCCTTCAAAATAAAAATAATCATCCCAGAGAGAAACTGTACAAAATAAACTACAGCTAGGAAAGGCTAGGAAAAGATTAAAGAAGCATATCTCAGGAAAGAAAAAAAAGAATAGCAGTGTTTCTAAACTAGCAGAAAAAAAAATATGCAAATAAAAAAAGAATCCTGAATAATGATAATGGATCAATGTGTTTCTAAAGTAGGGTAAGTTCTGTCGTAACAGCTTGAAGCATAACGATGGAAGCTGTGGCACTGAAAATGAAACAAGGTATGGGGAAGCCCACATAAGCCATGCTGCAGGATGGAAGCAGAGGAGAGCTGGAACGGGACAACGTAAAAATAAGCACAGCCGTGATATCAAGTCGGAGAGCCGAACAAGAAAATACTTCATAGGCGAGGGGCGCGGGCATCAGCAGGGGATAACTCCGGGGTCCACATCAGGATGAGGGAGCGACAATATGGAGGAAGCTGGGGGCGGAAACTGGAGGAAAAATAAATGGGGGGTGGTAGGTGCGCCTTGGGAGAGGCTGGCAGGCAGAGCGTGAGGAGACACCGAAGCACCGGGGAAAGGGAGGACGAAGGAAGGGGAGAGAAGAAAGGCAAGCGAGGAACACCAGG
>VZSZ01011723.1:0-14554 GCA_013398815.1 Ibidorhyncha struthersii
AAAATACTTCTTAAAACAAGCCTTTCCACTGAACTACTTAGAGCTCTGTGCCAAGCAATAACATAGCTTTTTGGAGGGACTTAAATAATTCTACTTTCACTCATAGACAATATGGCAGAATAAATAGAAATGTGTGTGGAGATTTTATAATAGCTTTTTTCTTACAATAAGAAGAAAAAAATATATGACATAATAAAGCAAATTGGTAACACTATTTAAGAGGAAATACTTTACTGGAGGGCCTTGAGCTCCCACTTCACCACTGGGTCCTTGGTCCCCTTCTTCACCCTGGGAAAGCAAAAAGAATACATCTGTAGCTAATCAATACCATGCATATTGCTCTCTCATCATAGGAGGTAATTTACTGCTTGCTGTTTTCTGTCACCATGTCCCGCTTGAAGGAAATCCAAATGAAGTCACACTACTTCCTCAGAACATAGATAGATACTCATTTAGGTTCACCCCATTCAACTGTTAGTCAAGAGGGTAATTTCAAAGCAACCCCAGTATAAAGAAGAACAATGATATTTTACTCTTAATCTGTCATTCCTTTTTTTTCTTGACATTTATCTCTTGGGTTTCTTGTTCTTGTAGACTAAAGGGGTAATGAAGGTATACTCATATATGTGAATGGACTGGATATGGTAGTAGTTCTGCATCACAATATCTCACTGTGCTTCAGAATGTTTTTAATATTAAAATAAAATGCCTTATCTGGTCAAACCCCTATTTTATTAGATGACAACCTCTCTCATACAATGATAGTGCACACTAATGTAACGACAGTACTTACTGCCGGTTTAATATGCAACAAGGGATTTTGGAGCATAAGACATCAATTCAATATCCAGGAAAAAAATAGGCGAGCTGTTTCTAATAAATTAATATTCTTTTCAATATGCTTAGGAATAGAGAGCAGGGTTTTTAAAAAAAAAAAAAAACAAACTTTTGTCTGATTTTTTTCCCTCCAGCATTGAACCAAGGATCAAGGCAGTGCAAATCTTCTCAACTTTTCTTATAAATATACTAAACAATACTAATAGTTTCAATACTAAACAAGATTAATTCAAATGAAATGCCTTAAAAGAGTTCACATTTCAGTCTTCAAGCTGAATGGCCTCTTCATTATAGTTATAATCTTTCTTTATCTATGAACTTATACTGTGTCCTTTCCCTCTCAAATACATTTTTCCCCTCTCATTCTTCCTGTTACTTACTCATCTGTGCCACAGAACAATTTACTTGGTAAAACCACAGAATTCTTCTGCATTTAAATGTTTGAAAGTTTTCCAATTAATAAATTTTACTTCAACTTTTGTCATGAGTTCCATATTAATTAAATTGACCGATCACAACAAAAAGCAAGCAGAGTATGACTTCTGCATCATAATAAATACAGAGTACAGGTGAATGAAGAATAGAGTTATGCCTTTGGTTACTCTGGAGTATTATGATAAGTAGTATCTCTTCATGCATTCTGGTAAAACAATTAATAGTTCTAACAAAACATAACACTGTTTTTGAAGAAGAGACCAAACTACTATTATTAGCGTGCTAAAACAACAGCAGTTTTCCTCTTAATTTTTTTTTTTTTTACCTTATAACCTTGTTTTCCTGGTTCCCCAGATTCTCCTTTTGAACCTTTCTGTCCCTAAAATAAATGTAAAAAACAAAATAAATACATAATTAGAGATTATTCCAAATTAAAATACTGAGTTTTGCAAAACTGACACACCCTCCTCAGAACTATCTTGCTGTTCACTCTGCAATCCGCATTCCCCACTGCTTCCTCACCTACCTAGTTAACATCACGCATTAAGTACCATGTTCAAAAAGACCTGCTCCTGGATCTAACAAAGCTGTCTTTCTAGGCAGGTTAGTATTTCTTCTTACATTACCCCATAACCATTTCCTCAGGCCAACAGTATTTATAGATACCAGCAAAGAATACATTAAAAAAAAAAAATCTTAGCTAAAATGAGACTCCAAAAGTCTTCATTTCAATTTAGTGTGTTACAGGTCTCCCAGGAAGAAAGAAGAAAAAAGACTAAGGATTTGGAGGAATATTTAGAGTTTCTGGCATCAGACTACAAACGGTCCAGAAAGTGAATGAAGCAATCCTTCACATACTCTAATCCTTTCAGGACCACACATAAATTTTACCCTGAAGATTACAGCAACAGTAAAAGATTTCAACAACCAGAGGTTATTTTGGCAGTCAAGAGCTGAAGTAACCCTAAGCATCCACACTGATGCAATGTTTTTTGAAATTAACAGTGAACTGCCCTTCTGTCAAGCCAGCAATTACCCTCCCTAGCGCTTTGAGACAGTATCTCTGTAAGTGATGCTTGAACAAACAGATTCTCTTACCTTCATTCCCATTAAGCCAGCATGTCCTGGGCGGCCAGGTGGACAAGCATTGGGACACTGGAGAAGCATCCACATAATTAGTACCACATAGTTTGAATAAGGTTTTCTGAGGTTATTTTTAAAAAAACACGTGGACAACTATCTTACCAACGGGTCACCATCTTGCAGGCCAATTGTTCCCTAAATTAAATGAAATTAATCAAAGTCAGTAAAAGAGAAATAACCAGACCTGACTCATTAGACAATACAGTCATTAGACAAAACAGAAAATACTACTATCTAAAGCAGGAATCAGAGGTATAATCAACCAAAGGATCTCCGACGTAAAAAGCACCTAAACTGTAGGATTTTATTGTAGGATTGCAGGTACCTGCAAAATCCTGTCTTCTATCTTAGATAAACTTTTCTGAAAAATAAAATATTTCTTTTGTTTTTTAAGCCACCTAAAACATATTTTCTATTAAATATAGAGCAAATATATGCAAACCCCATGAATTTCAAAAAAAATCCAAGACAATTTCTGTAATAAGGATAACTTTTACTTTTCCAACTTACTACCATTCAGCAAAAAGTTTAGGTCTTTACAAAGAAAATAACCTTCCCACAACACGAGTTTTGGTAGATGAGTGAGATGTCTGGCAGTTAACGGAACTGCAAGAAACTAGAGATCTGTGTATAACGAGATGGACTCAGTGGGGGGAATGCCATTCCTCATACTAAATCAAATACTTAATGGAAGTTAACAGGAGGCTTATGAGGCACAACAGGGAAAAATATGATTTCACAGCTGCGGCTGGATTCTTTAAAGCCCAGTGGGAGGGAACACGCTGTTTCAGAGACAAGCACAGGGGAGTTTAAGGAATGAGCTGGTCTCCTTTTATACAGCAGGATTTAAAAAAGCTCTTTGGGACCATAATGTCATCAACAGGAGTGGGATTGTGGCACTTCAGAAATCTAAAAAGGACAAAACTGGCAATGAATAGAAGCAGCATATGACATTATTGAGAATTCATTTTTACTTGTTTCCTAAATACTCTTCTCCGCTTTACCATTCACATTTTTTACGATGCCTCTGCTAATTGTCTAGCAACTTTCATGTAAACAAGAACCACGGCATAAATAAAGCGTACGGATTTAGGGTCTGTCCAACAGAGGAACAGTACAGAAAGACATTAGTATGACACCTGTTCCCCAGTGGTTTCCATTTCACAGCACCCAGCCTCCAATGCGTCTGCCAAACACTCCATTTTATTTCTCTGGGCAGCTAAAGAGCCACAAGACAAAGGTATAACACACATCCCTCCTCCCAGGAGGCTCAAAGAAGATAACCATTCCCCTAGAGAGGCAAAGCACTGGTGTAAAGCTTTCTTCTAGCCCTTACGAGTAGCAAGCCTGGTTGCAAGAAAGACACTGGACTTAACCCACCTGGGAGCATATATTTCTGACTCATGAGCCAAATATTAAATTTTTTCTCCTTCTAGCAGAGAAAAGTCTACCTCTGCTGAAGTACCACCGGTGAGGCCCAACAAAGCCTATATTTACAGTAATGCTAGAATGCACAGGGAAGTTTAAGATCATTAAACAAAAATGTTTAAGACCATTTGCAGAAAGGGGAAGATGTCGTGACAGAAGTTACACAGTTTGCATTTCAAACTATCTTTTATAACCATAAAGACTAGAAACTTGCTTTCTAAATGAAGGATCAAATGTTGATAGGATTGAGTTGTATATCAGGCTTTGAACACAAGTCTTTAGACATTATGAATTAATATATCCTGCTGAAATCCTAAAGTTGTATTCAGCTGTAGCACTCAGGTGTAGGACTTAAGGAGTAGTTTTGTTCAAGCAGTAAAAATACGTAATTCAGACATTAGCACATATTAAAGGCAATCACTTACCCGAGGACCTGGTGGCCCCGGTGGCCCCGGTGGCCCTCTTTTTCCCGGATCTCCCTAAAAAAGGTAAAGTAATTTTGTTGGTTCGTAGTAATAATGGAAATGAGCAGTTACATCTTCATACCACACAACAACAGTGAGAAATGAAGTAGCTACAGAGCCTAAGCCTATGACATGGCAACCACAGTAGAATGGGAAAACTGTTTTTTTAGTAGAATGGGAGCCATGTTGTGGAATAGGAGTCACAAAAAATAAATAATTTTCAGCTGCTTTAGAAAGCTGAAACATCCAATCACAGGATCATCTATGCACTCCTCTATCTCATAACTGCTAATTAAGTTCTGAATTAAAAGAATCCTAGTAACTGGCAAAAATGTCCAAAGCACAGAGAGGAAAAAATCCCCTTTTTCAGAGCCTGAGATGGATTTACCAAGTTCGAATCTTCTGTTTGTGAAGTTTTGATGTCCAGTGCTTTCAGGAGTAAAGACAACACAGAACATATGCAAATTATTTTTTCCTGAATGCTTTTAATTAAAATAATTTTAATATTCTGACAAGGACCACCTTTTAACTTAATTCTGTCATTTCAATATTATGTTTCATATGTTATTAAATCAAAAATGAAATTAACAAGATGAATATAGAAAAACTATTCACTAATTCTCACAATGCATGAGCTATAGAGCCATAGGTTTAAAAACACTAAAAAGGAATATTTCTTTTCCACAATGTAATTATACATTGTGGGTCTCATTATCACAATGTGTTGTAGAGGCTCATGATGTAAATGTATTCAAAAAAGGGACTGACTACATTTATGGAGAACAGGGTCATATATAGCTTTTGAAAAAGGCAGCACAGATGCAATTTCTGATTCAGGCAGTCTCTGAACTGCCAACTGCTAGAATGTGGGACAGTATGACAGAAAAATGTCATTTTACAAATAGCCTGTACACTTCCAAGGTATCCATTATTGCCCTTGCTACAGTCAAGACAGTGAGCAAGATGGACCATCTGAAACGAATTGGCAGTTTTTAATATTCTTTTTTATATTCATGTATATGACTGAGCGCAACACACGGGGAGAGGTATGCATTAAAAAGTAGGCTTCATTAAACAAAATTTTAATGTGACTTCAGATTTCCAGTAAAAAATTAACAATTGGTTTCAATTTGCATGTCAGCTGTAAAGCATGGAGTCAAAATATGACAGTAGGCTGAAACTGAGTGTACAGTTTGGCAGTAAGGTCAGTAGATGGAGTCACACTTAAAATGAGACTAAGAAGAAATACTGAATTCCCACGTTCACTGATATGCAAATGGAAAACAGATATAGTATGCGGACATGTACCATAACATATGTGAGAAGACAGGAGTAAAGCTAAAGTTCTGCATGTAATGTTAAGTTTTACATTTCCTGTATTTCTGGCAGGTTTGCTTTTTGATTTTAGCTTTGCTTGAGTAAGAGGAGAAGTAGAGTACGGGAGACTGTATGAAACATTTAATTCTAATCTAAGGGGTGGCCCTTTGTGATATTAATTGTTCCTTATTTCTGATGAGCTTCAAACACAATCTTTCCTCTAGGAAAATAAGATTTTATTTATCCTCTTTCCTCTATTTTTTCTAGGAAAAAAATATACTTTCAAGTGCTGTTAGAACCCAAATAGTGCTTAGACGGCACAGTAATCATTCATTTTTTCTATAAGTACTTTCTAGCAATTGAATAAATCTACATTTTTAGCAAACATGGTAGTACTTACAGGTGGACCGGCACGGCCTACTTCCCCAGGAAGTCCTGCTGCACCGGCTGGACCCTGTAACAATCAAGTTAAATAGTATTTTTAGACCATACAACACCTCTCTCTATAACAAGCATCCAAGAAGTGAGATCGTGTAATTCTCTCAAACAAGAAACTATGCCTTCAGACACCAGTATTCTTGCCCCCTATACCATAGACCTAAGCAACCTCAGTAGTATCTGAAGAAAGCATACATTACAGCTGCAGAACATCAGGATTAATAGTCTCTTTTTTCACTGAAGTACTTTTTATTACAGTGTAACAGCTTTATTGAATATTTAAACAGATTAATGAAACAGTATATTTATGAGTATTAAAAATTATACTTACAGGTGGTCCAAGAAGCCCCTTGCCCTGTGAAATATGAAAAAAGGTCAGACATGTGGGGAGAGTTCCACACCTAGTCAAGCTGTTCACCAAGAACAGAGTGTTTGGGACAAAATCATTTTGGAAACTTGTTTAACTGATGTTAAATATCAATTTTATTATTAGGTAATCAATGTCAGGAGAAAAAGTAAATTTTGATTAAGTTACCTTGCAGTAGCGTTTATTTACACATATTTACAAACATATATACTTCCACAAAGAAATGAAGACATTAAAGCCTTTGGGTTTAGCTAATTATCAAGCACCACGACAAACACATCTATGCTATAATCACCTGCTTCTAACAGTGCATTCAAAAAAAGGTTTTTTTTTTTTTTTTTGCTTCTCCAAGGTCTAAATCCATTAAACTAGCACTTCTTGGTAATCAGGAAGAACACCAAACTGCTCCTGTTTACATTTTCCATCAGTATTGCTCTGAATCATTTTAATGGGAAGTGTGTAACATACAAATGCATTTCTGCCTATTTGGACAATGCAGTCACTCCCTTTAAGAAAACAGATCCCTCAGTCTTGCATTACTAAAGCAAATGGATAATTTTATGGAGAACAGTGTCAATGATGTGTATGAAACACTGGCATACTGAATCACAAACATACTTAAGTCTTCAGGAGATTTGATGTCATAAAGCATCTGGATTGAGTGGAGTTTAAAAGCCACAGAATATGATACCAGGATTGTATCTGCAAGGTTGTCTTTAGAAAACTTGGTATAACACAGGGAAAATTTCAAGCACTTATCACAGTCATTCCATTTTAATAATTTAATACACAGCAAAAAGCAAACATTTTCATATTGCATAACCTACATAATTCCTTTGTTATTACTTAATGCTCCCTTGCTGCAATTCATTATATTATACATGTCTACATTTGAATATACAAATCAAACTTTCACTGCATCACATACCTGATATTATAATATCATCTGCCTCTGAAAGAAGGAAACTTGCAGGTTTCCATTGGAGTATCCCCTTCCTAATCTGCCCCTAACAGTGGCAGGGAAAGTCAGTGAAATGATACCAAAAGAAGCAGCTACAGCTACTGTGTCCAGTCCACAAATAGGCCCAGGAGAAGCCAGTCCCCCACTTTACACCTTCCATCGCATCTCCTCACCCTCCTAATTAGGACTCCCAGAAGCAGGGGCTGTCCCTCAGCAATCCGTGCCTCCCCCTCGCCTCATCCTTCTGGTGATGAACTCCCACAAGCAGACCAAGTTGCAGAGCTGAGAGCTCCAGGGCAATCAGCCAGTAAGGACCTACATAGAACAGTTTAGGACACAGGCAGAGGCAGGAACATGGGCTGCTGTTTGGGATCCTTAAGAAGCAGTCTCTGGGACTGCGGCTTTACATCCCCATATACCTGCTGCCCATGTTAGAGGTGCTTATCTGTTCCACGGAGCATAAGGAGTGCACGGGCATGGGCAGTGTAATCAACTGGTTCAGCGACACTCACCCTGTAGATCTGGTAAGTGCCTCCACATCATCAATGTGGACCTGCCGCCATCCACCATGAAGAGTCACAAACCAGTATTTGTATATGCACCATGTGCCAGAAGCTGTGCTTTAGTAGACCTTAGAATATTTTAAATGTCTCTATCACTAGAGACACACACAATCCTACCCATATGTCAGATTTGTAAAACACTAGCAATATATCAGCTAATAGAAAAGTCACAGGGAACTTAACCAGAAGAGAATGGACTGAAGAGTGCAATACATGCACTGAATGTAGCAGCTGCAGGTCCATTTACCAGGGCCAGATCAGAGACATCAGCATATTTGGTACTAAATTACTTGGATTAATTTCATAAATCTGTCATTTGAGAGACTATCCACAAAAGAGATGAGACAAAGAGAATAAATTAAAACTAAATTATGAACCAGAAAAAAATAGAGGAAAGGGAGACTATAAGAAGATAACTGAAGATTGCCAGGATACATTCTGGGGAAGAAAGGGTGACAGAAGCAGAAAAACAAATGCTGCATATAAAACTTTAGATACTTAACATTCTTTCTTCCAGTTACCCTGAAGTCCTAACTTGGCAAAAAAATCCTCTGGATGAGCTTGAAAAACAGTTATAATAATTTAAAAGTAATTAATGTTCTAGCCAAGGCTTCTGACTTTCTGTTTGCACTGAGCATTTTAACAACTTAAGCAAACGCTTTTTTGAGAAATGAAGTCTTTGGATAACCATCCAGAGACTACTCCACTTGCAAAAGGCCACTGACTGAATTCAAAGCAGTGCATAATTACACCTAAATACTCAAATAATCATGTAACTAGTATGGAGACTCATAAGTGTGCTCACTATGTTTCTAGTAAACGACATCTCATGGATCAAACCAAAGACCCGCAAAGGTTAAACAGCCCCCATTTTTTTTTTTTTTTTGAAGGTTTAATTCCATTTAATCTCACTGAAGGTGAGATGATTGGTGTTGGCCATTTTGAGAAAATTCCACTAACTGCTCTATTTCTGCAGCAGCTTAAAGCCATTCATCAAAAGGAAAGCCTGTGTAAATGGAATTTCCCCAAGAGATTTATTTTGAGCATTAATCTTTTCATATGGATTCAGCATGTTCGGGTTAATAACCATGGAGCTACAAAATCAAACACAAGTCTTCTTCCTAAAATGTGAGGACTAAGGATTAACCTTAACCTTGATAATTTCAAGGGTAATGACAGGAGGCGACTAAGTATATCCATCTTTTCTTTAGCTTTAAATAACTAAGAATTCTCATTTCCTCATTATAAATATTCCTGCAGATTCAGCTTGAAATACAGGGTTCAGTTCCTTATTAAGCAGAGGCAGAACAACTCCAAAGACAATTCCTACTGGGGTTCACTGAAGCGTTATCACCTTCAGACTGAAAGTCTCAGGGCAAACAAAAAGATCACTAAACTTTAAACAATGGTCCAAAATCTCATCAGATTTATTGCTTTTACAGTATCAAAATACAGTCACGAAAGACCTGAATCAGGTTAGCACTGATCTGAATGGAATCTACCTTGACAAATTGGTCCAGTTTGCTGCTTTCCCATAGTAACATCTCCACTTCTAAGTTGAGATTAACCCTCTTCATGTATATTTTATATACCCACTTTTTCTGAAGGCTCTTAAATTATTCATTCTCACATTAGTCTTTTAATGGTGAGGTAAAATCAAGTATATTTTCCCCAAGTCAGTTTTCATTTCAGTTGACAGGCTAAAATACTAGTATTTTAACCTAGTAATTCAGTAATTCAGTTTTAATTCCCCATTTTTTCCTCTCCTGTAGTAGTTCTTTTCATGTGCACTTTTTTCCATATCATCTGAATAACATATCTGACAGAGCTAAACTATCTCTTCATTCCAGCTGCACATTTTAAAATGCAAATGACTCAGAAATTATTTTCCCACCTACTTGACAAAAAAAAATAAGTAAACAAATAAAAACTCAAACCCCTAACAGAAAAATGTAGGGCTTTAGAAGCACCTAGAAGCTACCTCAGTTCTGCTATTTTCTGTGACTAAATTTAGCTCATATATTGAGTCTATAGATTGACCAGCCACTAGGAAAGTATTACCTATTTTCCAGATTTTCAGGTAAGAAACAGCATCCATAAAAATTAAATGGAAATGTCCACACAGAATGATTCATCTTAATTTTGAACATGTCTACAAGTCTATAATGTAACATCTTCAAGAATAACATTATAATTTCCTCTCTGGCCAAATATCAAAATTATTGTTTAATATAAATTTAGTGAAAGTTAATGGGACAGGGTCAAAAATAAAAAAATACAGTCAAAGAGACAGAATTTCACATCAAGGAGTGCTATATCAGAATACAACATATCTTCTATTTAATTCCAGTAATTTCTGCAAAAAGAATCTAATTTTTAATCAAATTTTAATTATGTGCAGTCCTATCACAATTTCATGCTACTCATCTTGTTCCATTACTCATTTCCTTGAGGTTTTTCCTGGTTTTCTACATAATCTAAGTTTCTACATGCCAACCACCATTCACTTCTTCAACCCTGTAAAATTCCTAAAATTCACAATTATTTTCAGCCCCCAAAGACGGATGTTAAATCCATCTGCATGTCAACTGAAACAGTACTCTTTGCATGTCCTTTCTCATATTTTTTGTTTTCATATGGAACAGCACAGAAAGTCCCATACAGCATTTACACTTGAGTGATCCCATTTAAACACATGTCAAGAAGCTGAAACAGGAATAACTGTAGACTAATTTATGCAAATAAAACATGGGCTCTCCTGTCTCTACAGCACTTTCACAAATAGATGGAAAACAACAATTCATGTCCAAAACTTGCAGCCACATCACACACACTCCTTTCTTTTCTACAGCATACAAACCAAGCACATGCTTTCGGTAGTATCTGCACGCTTTGATATAAAGACAAAAAGGTTCCTTAATGTAGTATGATAACATGAGTTCTTCGAAACCTCAGAAATAGCTTCCAGCTTTTCTTCACTACATTTAATGGTAAGAATCCTTCATATTGATACTGAAGTTCTAAAAAGCCTCTTCATATACTAAATGTACTACTTACTGGAAGTCCACGAGCACCTGGCAGTCCTGGCTCACCCTTTAAAAGATAAAAATTGAGTTTTGTAAACAACATATAAGAAGATGTTCTCACCTTTTGGAGGGTATCATTTACTGGACATATTCTGCAAGTATTATTCACTTCACTAATGCTATGCTGTTTTCAGTGAGACTTGATGGAAAGGAAAGCCTTTCTCAGTATTAAAAAGATACAGCCTCAGGCCTTTCCCCCCTCCCCACAAAAAAAAAAAGTATTCAAACATGCTGGTTACTCTGATTTATTATATGAATTTCATTTGTCTGATTGCTGATGAAGTCAGGTTTCACTGCTCTGGTTCCCACTGCATATTACTATGACATAATTGCAGTACAAGATGGAAAGAGCCTCACCATTACTGAAGATGCTCAACCTTAATGTCATCAATGTAAAGCCACCGTTCCTTACTGCTGGCTGGGGAAACAGAAGTTGCTTTGTACTATGTGAAAAGGGCCCAATAGGTCTGTATTCTACAGATGTTTTAATATTGTAAGAAAGGCTGCAGTATCTCCTTAATCCTGCTTTAGAAAAAAAAAATCCCCTAATTTCATATGTAATTTTGTTCTTACCTTCTGTCCTTTTGGTCCTGTGGCTCCACGTGAGCCATCAGGTCCCGTAAATCCCTTTGGAATTAATATATACAGTGTTAATGCAAAGGTTACATTGTTTTCTTAATCACAACAGAAAAAAATCTAAAACATAGAATAAGAAAGCTATTAAATGAGATAAGTTACTGCAGGAAACTTAGAATTCAAATGCCTATTTATATGTACAGATACAACTGCCCAAGTTCAAAGTACTAGCTTCTGATGACAAACACCACTGCCTGTGGTATGTCTTTCAAAAATTATTTTGTTAAATCACAATTAAACTAAACACATGATCTCACATGACCTCATTTCTTTTCAATGGGAGACTGATGAATTTAGTTCATGGCTCAAGCTTTCCATGTCAAATAAATCATACATTGACCAAAAAAAAAAAAAAAAAAAATCAACAAAGCTGCCAGGCTAGATTTGAGGTTAGTCTTTGAACCACACTTGCCTATCTGGTTAAAATTAAAAAGCAATCATTATATTGAAACTACAAATTCATTTGGAGTTCTTGTGTTTTCTTTTGTTTCAAAAAATTTAATCACCTTATCTGGCTTAGAAATTTCAAGATATCCATAAGAAAAGCCTTGCTTTTACGTTTGTCCAATACTTTTCTTTTTTGGTACACTTTCAGCAATTCAGTGTTCACCCAAAGCGGTGTTTTCTCTCATAATTTGCTTTCAAAAGCTTACATGATCATTACAGGCAATTACTGTACAGTATCTTTACACAGTTTATTAAACCTGACACTGAAATAGTCTGCCAAAGAAAAATGAGATTTAAAAAGTCGGGACTGCTTCACCAATTAAACATGGAAGAAGGTATTATAAAACTAAAACCCCAATTAAAAGTTGAATGCACAGTGGGAGGACAATAACGTCCCACTTTCCATCTTCAAGTGAAAATAAAAAACGCTCACCATTACAGAACACAGTATTCTGTAATACAGAATTACAGTTTCACTCATCCACTAATATGAGGCAATATGCAAGCGCAAACAAATACCAAAATCTGAGCTGAGTTTAAAACGTTGCTTCACCTGATTGTGTTATCATGAATTCTGGCAAGGATAACAAAACTATGCCCTAAGTGAAAATTTTACGAGGCAATGATTTTTAAAGATCTGCTTATGGGTTTTTGACATGTACAAATGGGTTGTGGACCTGTATTGTTTTCAGGAAAAAATGAAGTGGCGTGAGATGCCACTCATGGCAAGCTCATTTCCTCTTACAGATTTGAAATTTGAACAGTTTAACTAGACTGTTTCAGCCCCGTATCCACTAAATCTCTTTCATAAGCAAATTAAAAATTAACCTCTAACAGTATTGCGATCTTCAATAAATATATTTGGCTTTTCATTTATATAATTTGCAATATTCTCTAATATATGAGTTTGTTAACTATGATCTTTATTTTTGATGTTTTAAATTATAAAAGTATTCTATCACTTATGTAAATTAAACATAAGCTTGCCTACCTCCTGGCTTAAGATCTAAGTACTAATGTAACAATCTTGCTTCACAGCAAGAAATGCTTTCAAACACTGCTCTCGAGAGAAATTTGAAGAGTTTTCCAAAAATGTATGAAAGTGTTTTTATTCCCAGTAATTTATTCAAGAGACACAACTTAAGAGGCCATCAACACTAGATGATGATGAAACTTTATTCTAGTATTTTCCCTAGAGAAAGGAAGATACATCAGCAGGTACAAGTTCTGCAGTGGCTGAAGTCTGGGAGGTTGGTTTTTTTTAGAATCATAGAATAGTTTGGGTTGGAAGGGACCTTTAGGGGTCATCTAGTCCAACCCCCCTGCAATGAGCAGGGACATCTTCAACTCAATCAGGCTGCTCAGAGCCCCGTCCAACCTGACCGTTAATATTTCCAGGGATGGGGCAACTACCACCTCTCTGGGCAACCTGTTCCAGTGTTTCACCACCCTCATTGTAAAAAATTTCTTCCTAATATCTAGTCTGAATCTTCCCTCTTTTAGTGTAAAGCCATTACCCCTTGTCCTGTCGCAACAGGCCCTGCTAAAAAGTTTGTCCCCATCTTTCTTCTAAGCCCCCTTTAAGTACTGGAAGGCCGCAACAAGGTCTCCCCGGAGCCTTGAACAACCCCAGCTCTCTCAGCCTATCCTAACAGGAGAGGTGCTCCAACCCTCGGGCCATTTTTGTGGCCCTCCTCTGGACCCACTCCAACAGGTCCATGTCTTTGCTGTGCTGAGGGCTCCAGAGCTGGACGCAGTAATAACTGCATTTTTAATAACACTTCAGTCTAACATCAGACCTATAGAGCTGATCCGATATTTTTAATTTTTTTTTTTCTTCCAATTTTCTCCGGTTTAGGGAACAAGACCCAAAACTACTCAACAGACGCCGCCCCCCCGGCATCAAACCCCCTCAGCCCAGAAGTAAGCGGGCCCCGCCCTATCCCACTCGCCGCGCCGACCGTTACCGAGCGGCGGCGGCGCCCCCTGCCGGCGGGGAGGAGGCGTGGAGCGGGCCGCTCCTCCCCGCCCGGGGCCGGCCTCGTCTCTCTGGCGCCGCCGGTGCTCTCGGCCGCGGCGGACCATCCCGCCCAGGCCGGGGCTTGGGTCCCCCCGCCCCAGCTCTTGCCCTTCCTGCCCGGCGGGGCGCTGATCTGGGGCTTCTTCCAGAGGAGGAAGCATGGCGGCCTCTTCCTCCCCTCAGCGCCCTGTGCGTAGCGGGGGTGGCAGCACCCCACAGCCCTTGCTCCCTTCCTCAGCCGCGGCCCAGGCTGCCCGCAGCCCGGCTGTGCTCCTCCAAGAGAAGCATCTCCCAGCTTGGAGAAAAGTGCTTCTGCCCTACGCGGCTGCAATGAAGCCAGAGACCTCAAAAGGAGGTCATGCTTCTGCAAAAATTGACCAAAACCAAGTATTTTTCTTTTTTTTAAAAAAAA
>VZSZ01011723.1:17503-31948 GCA_013398815.1 Ibidorhyncha struthersii
GGTCACACCGGCCGAGGGTGCAATAAGAGGAGCACCGGTCAGCTAACGGCATGTTTTGGAGGGCGGGTATTTAACGATAATAGCTACGGATGTGTCGGAGAGCTCAGTCTGGAGCAGGGCTTGACCCTGTGCTCCCCCACCCCCAACTGGGTAATATATGTCTGCGAAATTTCACATCTTCTTTGAAAATTTGTATTTGGCACTGGAAAACGACACAGGATTAAGGCAAACCTCGTCTCAGAAGCTGCAACCAAAACTCGCTTGATGTGTCATATGCATTAAAAAACATACCCTCTGCTGAAAGTTATGGCATAGCTCAAATAGCTTCAGAGGTATATCCCTTGATATATAACACATCACGTGGAATTTTAAGTACTAGAAGCATATTAAACTCTGCATATTTATTGTATCTCAGTTTTAAAGTCTTGGGTTGTTTTCCCTTCCCATCACACATAGTATCAGCTTGGCTTACAAACCACTAATGATCTCAGTTTGATGGTAAAATTCAGAGGCTCCTATTCCTCTCTATTCATTACAGATGTCTGAGGAGTTAGCAGGGAAAGAAAGTTTTGGGCTTTTTTTCTTGTTACAACATAGAGCCCTGGTATGGAAAAGACTCTGATTTCGTTTCTCTGAGAAGCTGAAAATAGAAGTGAGTGTCCGGGGGCTTTCACTTCTTATTTCTTTGCTTCTCTGAGTCTTTCTTCTTATTCTATTAAGCTAAAGTAGCTCCCCACCATCCCTTCCACAACATAATGTCTCAGTGCTTCCTGGCTTCCTTCTGTGCTCCCTCTGGGATATCTCATTGCTCTCTTCAGTCCCAACCTATAACTGATGCAGAAAGTGGATTTTCATTCTGAGATGCTTTCCTCTCCTGCCACCATCCTTAAATTGACTTAGTTGCATACCAACTGCTAGAGCAAATAAATGCTTTGAGTCTGAAGTCCTTTAATATCTCTGCAAGACACCCGCATATCCACAAGTTGCTTCTGGTTTATTGTTGGTTTGGTTTTTTTTGCTTTCACCTTCACCACTTCAGTACTGCCACTCCTGAAATCCTCGCTATCACATCTCTACTGTTCTGTTTACTTTGCAGTCATCACAGTTTCCAGAGTGCTGAGAGTAGAGCACAAAAGAGGCAGTATCTTCGTTTCTTTTACCTGTTATCTGACACCACTATCTGTGAGTCAATTCTCTACATCCCTTATCCAATTCACAGTTCAAAACCTTTCTCAGTCCTTAATAATAGACAACTGAATGTCATAATATACATATAAAAGAACTGTATGTATACTATAATATAATGCTACAAGGCAGCACTACAATAATAACAATAAGAGGGTATCCGGAATCTGAAGACGAGGATTCATAAAAAGGCTTAAAATGGGATCAAATGATACCTCTATGGTAATTTGTTTCATATCGTCCAACTAGTTTCTGTGTCCTGAGTCTCTACAATATTAACTTCTGAAGCTCACTTGTAGAGAGAGAGAGGTCCATAACTGACTCTAAAGCAGTTTATAATCTATTTCTGATTTAAATAATGATAGATTTCTGATTTAAATTAAAATAGATATGGTTTCAAGTGATAGAATTTCTACTTTTTCAGTTTGTTTAGTATTAAAATTGTATTAAATAATATTGAAATTGAAAAGTCAACATTCAGTAGTTAGGAAAACCCATAATTAAGGTTGCCTGTACAAACTTAATCTGTATGTAATGTGAAAGTGTCTGATTCCACACTTCTTTCCTTAGAACACTTCGCTCATTCACAGGACTGAACAAGCAAGGCTGTGGAAATAGTTCCCATACTGCAGAAACTGTGAGTTTGGAAGTAAATGGGGTGAAAGGTGGTAAAAAAAGAAAGGATGGCTCTGTGGAAAAGGCAGACAGATGCCACTGAATAAGCCTGGGTTTGCATCACAATTCTTATATAGTGCTGACAAAGTATTTAAATTAAAATAGCTACATTAGC
The DNA here is from genome assembly GCA_013398815.1 of Ibidorhyncha struthersii. Lineage (NCBI taxonomy): Eukaryota > Metazoa > Chordata > Aves > Charadriiformes > Charadriidae > Ibidorhyncha > Ibidorhyncha struthersii. The sequence continues at coordinate 19,479 of VZSZ01011723.1, forward strand.
ATCCTGCATGGGGCGAGAGCAGGGAACTGGATGCATGAAATGAAGTATCTGGGTACAAGTTATGCAAAAAGGCTAATCAGTAACAACTGTAACTGAAATCAATAGTCTTGAGCTGTGCTTTCAACTTTTAATATGGTGTAAAATCTGTGAACACTGAAAAAATTACTTTTAAGACACACCACCAGCAGCCAATATCTTCATCAGCACATTCTGGGGTTTTTATGTAGAAAATAATTGCTTCTCTTTTGTCTTTTGTATGTGCGTGTGTGTGTCTGTCTGTCTGTTTTTTGGCTTCTGTACTAAGGAGAGAAAGACCTGAGATGATAAAATGCTAATTACTGGGTTGTGTTAGATTTTGATGCATGACTGTCCAAGTGCCACTGTGTCTTAAGAGAATACTACTAGCAAATGCATATACATTTTTTAAATTTGAACCCAGTTTTTCAACTTTGAACATAATCAATATTAAAACAGAGATAAATTTATTAATGAGATTATAAGATGTGATTGTTTGCTGCAGTGGGAACTTGACTCACTGAGTCAGGAAATCTTTTTAGTGTTTCATATGTTTTCTTCCAGTGCTCTTGAATGGCCAACCACTTTGTTTTGTTCAAGAAGGGATTTGAGTGGTGAGCATTAAGTAAGGCCTGGTACTCTCATGAGTTTAAGGCACACAAAAAACCATCTGAATAAATGAGGCAGGCAGAAAAAATACCTAGCATTATTTACAGAACACTGTACCATAATGTGAATGTAAAAGGAGTTGAAGTATTTTGAACATGCAGCTTTAATTTGACATTTCTTCGTTCACAGTTGCTTAGTCAGGCGGCATTATTTTTTAAAAAATAAACTGTGGTTGCTCTATAAATTTCTTGCTTAGAGCTTTTGTCGCTGTTTTGAGGCTATATAAAGCAAAAATTGAGATGAAGCCTGTATGACTTTTTTAAAATGAAAAATAAAACTCTTTTGTTGGCAAGGTAGTAAAAGGCATGACTGGCCCCCCATTGATTTAGGAGAGGTGAGAGAAGGGCAAATATGTCCTAGATTTGCTGTCAACATACCTTTTCCCTCACCAGTATTTCACAATGGTCTTGTTGATTATGTTAAGCTGATTTAAAGGATGCCACTATTTGGAAGATGTCTCATGTAGATGTTCTATCAATATCAATACAAAGTGTGATTAGGGTTGAAGTACAGGCACAAAGTTCCCAGAAATTAACCTCAGATACATCAGGCGTCATGATAAAGATAAGTTACTAAAATGTAAACTTTTAAGACCCATAGGTATTTAAGACCTATAGGTCAATATTTCTGACATCCATTTTCCAAGATTCTTACAGGATTTCCATTTCATATAAATTTCTTAGTCAGCACAGATATAATTGGATTAGCTATGTCTGTCTGTTCACTGTTTTGTCCTCTTAAGTTCTGTGGAAATGCCTGCAAATGCCTGTAGCTTTGCACATCTCAGTATCAACTATGCAATTCGTTTGTCTTAGTGCTTTAGACGAGAGAGGTGAAGGTTAAGTAAGATGTAAATGAAACCTAAATGTCTAGGGTGGTATTTTCAGTATAGCATCAGTCACAGGGAAGCATTTAGCAGTACTGTAGGCTTTCAGGAAAACCATGACCCTCAGAGCATGTTTTTAGGTCCCTTCTGGGAGAACTGGATCCCTGTGCCCCACTGGGCTATTGCTGCCTCGGGGAAGAGTCAAGAGAAGACATCTCTTCAGAGGAAGTACAACTCAGCTCAGCAATTTTCAGCTGAAGGTTTTCTGCATTTTTTTGTCAATTATATCTATGTTTGTTCTAAGGGAAGTCTGATATCAACTCTTTGTACAATTGTTAAGTAACCAAGAATAAGATACACATATTAAACATATCTAATTCTAGAGCTATTTTAAACATTTTATCCATTTCCCTACGTGTCTGTAATGGGTTTTTAGAGCTCCACTTGCCTTGCATCTTTTTTCAAAGCCTTAGAACAGTAGAGCAAATTCTGGCGTTATTTGACTTTCCACAGCAAGGGTTGAGCCTTCTGAATTCACCCGGACTTCACAGGGTGGAAAAGACCTGAGACATGACTTTTTATGATACATGGGCACAATCTGTTCTGTGGTGTAAATTAATACCTGTTCAGCAAATATTGATAAGCAGCTTCCTCTTAGATGTTACAAGTCATGTAGCTGCCCTGAACTAGTTAGCAGCATTAAATGTCAATTAAATAATGACCAAGGATCACTTGTAGCAGTGTGTAGTGTCTATTAAGAAAAAATCAGGGTAATGCCTCTGAAATTGCAGAAACTAAGGCAATTTGTATCATCTCACAGCAGCTAATCTTTGAGCAGTAAGAAATGAATGCCCTTACCTTTCTATAACAAACACGTGATTTAGGAAGCAAGTTCCTTTTCAGTTTTGAAATGTTGATATATCTTGTATTGCTTGGTGTTTATAGTGGATTATTTGAATTACTTTTAGATAAAAAGAGCTATTTTCTTTTTTATCTAAAAAAGATAAAATGCAGCTGTAAACCTGTATGAAAATTTGCCCTCCATAAAACATTCCAGCAATCCCGGAATAAATCTTTGTAAAGGCTCAAAGGCAAGCCATAGTTTCTGATGGATATCTATTACTCTCCTAGGCAATCATAGTAACAACAAGCAATATATAAAGACTCTTTTAAAGCGACATGTATTACAGTGCACCTATAAGAAGTTGACCTATTCTGCAAGATAAATAGAGCATTCACAGAGTACTGCAAAAAAAGAATAGGAAACACATAATGTATGTCCTTTAAAAATTATACCACTGGAAGTAATATACTTTAACAATGCCTGGAAATAAATTAGAAATTGTGCCTTGGACATATTAAATAACCAAGACTGTTGAGATGTTTAAACTCAGTATAATCAAGCAAGTTAAAGGATAAGCCTAGAATATCCCTGAACATCGATTAATTTACTTGATTTGAAGAAAAAATAAATGCAGAGGCTAAACCAGAAACTTGTGCAACATAAAAAGCCATTTTAAAATTACCAGTCCATCAGATTGTGTGATTTCTTTATCATAATTTCAGAGAATACGGTCTTCCTAAATCTACATTTTTATAATATCAGGTTGCACCACTACCATTGTCAGTTTTGGCTTCATAGCACAAGCCATGCAATTTAATTTAGAGAGTCCTGTGTCAAACCCACAGTTCCATCTGAATTAAAGCATATTTTTAGACATCCAAACTCGGTTCAAAAATGTGAAATGATGCTTACCTTCCTCCTTCCCTGGTCATTCATTCCAGTGCTTCATTATTCTTTTTGTCAAAAAGTGTGCATCTTATTCCTGTTTTGAGGCCTACCTTATGCAAAGATTTCATTTTTTTCATAAAATACACTAAATGTGACTGAATCTCCCCAGAAACATGCTAAAGGAGTAAACAAATATTTTGCATGGGAAGTGGTGAATTGTAAAAATTACATAATTCCATTTTGTCCTTTCATCCTAGAAGAAGGGTGTCCTATATTTAATGTAGCTTCACAGTAGTGCCTGATGATGTACGTGCTTAAACACAGATGAGGCAGAAGTTGATGCCAGACACTCTTCCCCACCAAATGCCTGAAGACCCTAGGGTAATCTGTGTTCCTCATTTGTATGTCTTGTTGAAAAGAGCAAGTCTCTGCAAAACATGGGCTGGAGAGGAAGGGGGTCAAGATGGCAGATTTCCTCTGCTGCTTTTCCTGACTTGTTAATTCTAGCCAAAGGTCAGCCAGAGCGTCGACAGAGAAGGGGGAGAAGTCAGGGTTCTTGCCAAGGTGACGTTAATACCACATCTCCCTCCTCATTTGTAGGCTGCCATTTCTAATCATTCAAGAGGCAACAGGAACCGTCCTTGTTTTTAAAGGAATGACTGCATGTCTAACTTGAGGGTACAATTTAGTGTAGCACTCTATACTAGTTGTTTTAATAGTATGACATTAATACCTATAACTCTCTGTGCATTTAATCTAAATATCTTTCCAATGAGGAATACAAAATTTTTTCATCCTAGTAACACACATAGAATATGTAATGTTTTCATCATCCCATCCATTCATCCACCAGTATCCCTTAGACCACTCAGCAAAGCTGATAGGTATGCAGCTAATTGTTACATTACCAGCTCCAGCTGATTACTTTTGAATGACATTTTCAAAGACTAACTTTTGTTTTCAACAGAATTAATATAACTTTTTAGCTACTGATATTTCCTAATCCACATCTGTAGCAACATACCAGGTAGCCACTTTCAGATACCTGGGGCAGCTTTCTGTCATCACACTTCAGGTAAAACTGATTTCTAACCTGTGAGATATAGTAACCTATACATACAGAGGTGATGAGATGCTTTTTTTTGTTGCAATATTTCCCCTTTCAAGCTTATACAATGCTGGTTTATCCTGTGGCCACATTTTTGCAAACAACGTGAAATATAGTTAAAATATTACGTCTCACTTCACTGTTTTTCTTTCAAGTTGATGAAAAACTGCAGCGTAGAGATGTGGAAAATGTTTACAATATATTAAGTGTCTGATTCTCTTTTGCCTTTCAACTCATTTTGAAATGAGTACCCTATATATATACATATATGGGTGTATCTTACCACTTATATGTTCCTAACACTCTTAAAGAGGATCCTTGGAAAAAGAACAGGGTAATATATGGAACAATTTTTTCAATTGTGTTTTGAAACTATTTCCTTTTAATCTACAAAGTGAATTCACAAAAAGCCTTCCAAAAGTCTTAAATGTCATTTAGTGCAACCGTGGGACAAAATTGTTACATTATTCAGCATGAAGTGCAGTATGGCATATTAGCTGAAAAAGCACTAGCTGAGAAAACACTTTCATGGATGCCTGAAAGGCAAAACGCAGATGCGACAGATACAAATTTTTTTTGTCAGAAATTACAGGTATGTCACTTTATATGTGTTTTATATTAATCGTTCATCTCAGAAACTAAATCAGATAGTCATAACAAAATCCCTGAAGTATTTCACATGCAGTTTTCTTTGCTGGAGGGCACAAAAGCATTCAATGTTTACCATATGTCACCCCCAATGTTATTTTCTCCATCAAATCAACTCTCCTTGCAGTGTAGTAGCATGAAGAGGGTATTTTCAGCATTAAATCCACTAACAGGCTATAGAATAAGCATTTTACTGCCTACTCTGGCTACACAGAAGGAGCACTCCACAGTGAGTTTAGGTGTCTACTACAGTGCACAGGGGAAGTTAAATATCTAACAAAGAGATTGGCAGCAGCCATGGTACAGGGGTGGGATATCCTGAGCTAGCCAGGAGAAGGTATTGTGGAGATGAGTGGGCTTTATGTCTCAGCTCTTGCTGGGCCCTTCGCTTGGATTGGATTTAGTCTCTGATGCTACACTTATCCCTCATAGGATTCATAAACAAGAACCTGATTTAAGAGTTCACTATCTACTCCAGGTCAGCCTTTTTCAAAAAACTCAAACTAATTAAAGAGGAAAAGCGACTATTATCATGATCATACCAGGTAGCACAATGATTAGAACAGTCTTCTGAGGTATAAGGTACTCATGATAATCTCTGATTTAGTGCTGAGATTTAAACATGGCTTTCTTATTTCCTGTGTGAACATCAGAGCAGATAAAAAAGGACCTCCATCAATCTCTCTTACAGGAGATATTCCCTTTGTATTAATGATTTTAAATATTTATCATGCCAGAGACATTTAATTATCTCTAGCAGATGGTCTGTGCAAGCATGTGAGGGGTCTCAGTCCTTGCTCAATTAATGTTTTGCTCTCTTTGGTGTGAGGTGCAGCCCACAAATCCATGTCCTGATACTTCCTTCTAGATCACACTCTACATATGAGATAAGCAGAGGATCCCCCAACTGATATATCCAGACAGAGAAGAATCCAGTGACAGAAGTGTGAATGTCTGAGAAATATTACTTAGACGTGATCTGGGTCATCTCTTACCTTACACAGTATATACATGTGCAAAAATTAAAAAGCAAAGCTCGTACTTACCTGACAAGGAGTTGGTGTTTTTTGCCATTTCTGCTTCCAGAAAACATTTGAAGATGCATTCCACAAAAAAATATTAAGTGTAAACATCCTATAAAACACTTATTGCAGTAATAAAAGATTTTGGAACTTACCGGAACAGAAATTTCAGGATTATTTTTAAGTTTTCCAAGCACAGCAAAGCCATCAACGCTGATTTTCCCTTTTGGTTTTATGCTTAAGGATTCTACTTTAATACAGTCAATAAAAAGTGTGACACTGTTTGCTTCCACACTTATCATAAGCTTGTGCCATTGGGAGTCAAACAAGAAAGGCAAATGCAAAAATGATGCAGTTTGGAGTCTTCCATCCACTCCTTTATAAGAAAACTCAACACTTTTCATTTGACCATTAAGATTTACTCCAACTTGTTCTTTTCCTGAAGAATCCTGGATCTGCCAAATAGTCCAGTATTTCTGAAGCGTGGCCCCAGTCATCCGAAAAGTAGTTAGAAAGGAATATTCATCAGGCAATCCATTGGAATATATGGCACTGTGTAGGTTCAAAACATAGTACATGTGTTGTGTATTTGTTCTGAAAAGCTCCACATATCACCACAGACTAATGAGAAACAGTTACTCAGTGGAAACATATTTCAAACATGCTTTTATCCATGCTCTTCTGCATACAGAATCCCAAAACAGCATGTCCTTTTGAGTCATTAGTGTTGCTAATGGCAAAAGGAACTGGTTCAGAAACATGGGTTCTTCCAACATTGTACAATATTTATGAGAACCCTTTCTAAGTGTAATACATGGAGCAACAGCAGACTCCTACTTCACATTTAGAAAGTATATCCTACAATTATGCTATTTCCTACTATTAGACTTAGAAAAATCAGTCAACATACTGTGACTTTATAATTGACCAGGTAGATAGTCAGTGCAGGTCTGATTTGGTTTTGAAGACATAAGAATGCCTTTTGCAAATGCATTTTCTTGTTCAGCCTGATATTAACCAGTCTGTTAATGTGTTACCTATCACTTCAGCGGAAATCATTCAACAAATCATTCATTGACAAATATATGCATAATAAGAACCCACACTAAAAATGTATTATATCCTGCAACATTCAACAAGACTACAAGCAGCAGGGAACACATTTGCCACATGGAAAATGGTTCATTCTATTGCAGTTCCTATAACATGAGATTTGAAAACCCAAACAAGTACTACTGGCTGTGTCACTGTGCAAAGCAGTAATGTCATTTTTTACCACAAATATGTCAGTGAATCCAGTAGAATGTTTTAAAAATATGCCTTTTCATATTCTATGAATTGTAAAATTTTCATGTCATAGTCCAGTTGACATCAACACATTATTTGCCATCTATCCTTATTTAAGTTGTATTTGAATAAATGTATTAAATGTGGAGACATGCAGAGCTTTTTTGTCGCTATTTTTCACTAGAACAGGTTCTTAGGCAAGGAGGCATTTTGAACAAAGGTTATTTTTGAGTGGCAGATCATCCTATCTCAGCACAAATTTAGCCAGCATTAGTGAATCTCAAGCCTTAGGCTAAGAAAAAGGAAAAAGAATAAATTAGTTCTTATTCTGTATGCTTGATAACTACTGATTTAGTAAGAGAGTACTTCCAGATAAAGCCTCCACAATTTGTAGTTTGATGTTTAAGTGTCCAAAGCTGTAGTGCAATCATATTCCAGCAGGCGACGGCACAGCCTCAGCTAGATTTCGGTAAGGACTAGGGAAAGGCTGGCAGCAGCAGCAGCAGCAGCAGCTTCAACTTATTAATAAACTACCCAAACTGCTGATGTTTCTCCTTTTTCCCCACGAGCCTTTATGTACACCTGAAAGCTGGTGTATGTGGAAGAGGAATGTTTAGCTGGAAGTTTATTTCGTTACACAAGGTGTGGAGATATATTAAGGTGGCAGAGGGGGTTCCTCGCTATTATCTTTAAACTGTGGTTTGCTATGTCTTGTGTCTCTGTTGACTACAGATGCAGTAGTCTGTCCCAGCTGGCTTTGTCTGATAGCATTTTATCTAACTTGTTGTGTTCTTCTTATTGGGTTGGGTTTTTTTTTTTCAGTTTGTATCTTGCCATCTCAAATGCAAATGTCAATGCATGAACTTTGTATCTTTCCTCCTGTTCTGAGCCCTTTCCAGTGTATGCTACTCTCCCCTATGCTTTTGTTATGCTTCTAGCCTACACACAACATATTTATATATTCTTTTCTGCTCCAGGAACATACTCCCTCTCCCTATCCAGACACTCATTAGGCTCTTGCTAAGCTCCTGATCCAGTTCAGCACATCTTTTATGGCCCTCTGCATCCTTCTTCCTCCGTAATAACTCTTAAACGAGTATTTCAATGTCCTCTGCTGCTAAAACCTTAGCTCATCTGAGTCATTTATCTCTTCATTTGCTGAATCCCACAGTTTGTTCTTGCACAAGTGCTGGTTTTACTACTACCTTATTGACGGTGGCATTGTTAGGTAATTGTTTAATGAGCCTCCGTGTGACATTCCACTTTCTCTGTATCAAGTTCAGTGACATAAGGGGATCTGATACATTGAGCTCTGCAGCTAAAGGAGGCATTGCTGATCCCAGATCCTCTGAGGAGGGGTTTTCATTCTTTCTCTGCACTAATAAATTTTTCTGTCATGGCAATACTGGTTAAAATATCACACATATTCTCACCCCACCTCAGCTGACATAACTATACTGGGGAAAAAAAACCCTACCAACCAAACAAAAAAACTAGTAAGTAAACATAGTTATACTTTTAGATTAGAAGATTGTTTATATCAGATAGATTGGCAACAGGATTCTTTGTACCATATTTAGCTATAGCATTAGTCCTTTACAAGCCAACATATGGGTCCTCCTTTTTCAGAAATTAGAAAAAAATATGTTAACTTTTTCAAGTGATACACAAAAAAGAGAAATTGTGTAACTTTCTAACATTTGTAAGAGAAAATTAATTATAAGAAATGTATACGGAACAGTAAAGATAAAAAGTCAGTGCACAAATATGGACAAATATTTACATTTTAAAAAACTTTTAATAACCAATTGGAAGAACTGCTGCCTTTGGACTAAAGACTCAGTGTCAGTAATGTGACTCAACGTAATAAAGAACAGCATGACCCATCGTGAGAACGGTACTCTGCAGGGAACTGTTACTGTGCAAGATTTATACTTATAATTCTACAAGTAGACCAAAGACAGATTCTTATCTCAGTTACTCCGACAGTAATGCAGAGCAACTCAATTGTCTTTAGTTGTATCTGTGTATTCAGATACAGTTTTTCCCAAAGCCTGTGATCTTTACATAGGCAAAAAACCCTACTGAAGTCAGCAGCTTAAAATGCTAAATATTTGGAAACTATGGAAAATTTAACATGATGATCAAACAAACAATTGTAGAGAGGTTATTCTTCCATCTCACTGGAAGAGCGCTGGTTTCTGTGATCTTCTTAAACAGCTGATAACTATATAAGCACTTAAATTATTTACTTAAATTATTTTTAACATATATTTTTTCTATTCCATTAATTTATGGAAGGAAATCAAGCAATTTTAAATTTAGAATCAGGCAAATGAGCAAAGGAAGGATTAATATGCAAAATTATTTCAAGCACACAGGCCAAATTCAGTCCTGATCCATTTCCTACCCACTTAAAATTGCCAGGGATATAAGCCATCAGATAATTTTTTTATTCATTTTTGTGCCTTAAGTTTGTAAGATAGCAATCTAGTGCTGCTTTCCTTGTGTACTCAAACTATTATTAACTACTTTATGTGTGAAATGAGTGCAAGATCAGATATTTTATCAGACATTTGATTCCTTGCTTATATTTTTTAATACATTTGGGGTGGGGTGTGAAACATTTGTAAGTCATCTAAGGGAACTTCTGAAACACTACAGTTTTCTTTTAATCATTCTCATAAATACCTAAGAGTCTTATTAATCTCATAGCTTCAGGAAGATGTCTTTAAGATTTCAAGGCTAAGTCTTATCGAGGCATCAATATACTCAAGATAAGTCATCTGGCTGAGCAGTGGAAACGCTGAATAGTCCCACTGAGTTCAGGATTCATCAAGAACAGCAAGTATTTTAAAAGGTTAACTACATATTGATTTGAATACTACAAAATAACTGCTTATTTTATTGAACCTGTTTCTTTAAGAGTTAATTTCTTAGGTGAGTTCTGTTGCCCACTGAGATAACTTACTCCTTGCTAAATGAAGATTTCAGAAATGTTAGTACAATCCACTAGAGACAGCCCCTCTCACCAACCTCATGATTATGCAGTATCACATACCCAGGGGTGGGGGTTCCTTTGCTCAAGCTGGAGACACTTATATCTGCACCTCCTGAAGCTTCCTAGAATCACAGCTGACCTGGCAGGCACTATCTGGCAGCCATCAAATAAGCAATAACAATAAAATCTAGCTAAGCATTTTTAAAAGCAACTGTCCTAAGTCATTAGCCAGAAGTAATTTGCTAGAACTCATTACCCTCAGCTGGTCTCTATTCTTCAGAAACATCCAATTCTGAGCTAATTATTTCTGTTATGAGCTAATTAGCTTCTTAGCTGCATTTTATCCTTTCCATTACAGTGTCATCCTATGTAAGATATCTTACTTTTAATGCAAAACGAAAAGCACCTGAAGAACTTTAGTGGCTGGATGTAGTAATGCCAGACCTTCAGGCATAAGCATTTGAGGAGCATTACTTCACAGAGAAGTGTTATTGTCAAAGGAGAAATCAGGAAATCAGCCTGTGAAATTCTCTGGATGTTCCAACCTTACTGATAAAGCTTTATAAACTTCCAGTTTTTGTTTTGTAATTTCTTATCATACTGTGTTTTTCGTGTCATCTGCTAAAGTGGTCCACAGTACACCACTACCCCAAATATAAATACTGTTCAAAAAGCATCTTACATTTTTACATTGCTCTACTTTTACTGATATGAGGATGCAGACAAAGAGGTAACGTTTCTAGAAGGCTCCCTTCATACTACTAAATTCAATATGCCCAAGACTGTTCTCTAAGTTCAGCTGGCATGAAAAAGTTTAAACCTTCTTATATGCAAGCTGTTTATTGGGAATGGTCCATGGCCTATGCTATCTGCTAAGCTAGCCCAGGAATTGTTTAAAGAGTGCTAGTCTGGACCCAAACCACGCCAAGGTCTCATATAATATTTTAACAGTATAGATGCTCAAGTGTGAATGTCTTGGAATGTTCCCTGGCATTAATCTATCCATGTGGATACAGGGGGCTTGTGATGTGACAGCTGCATTTGTGAAGTCAAAGGATTAAGATTTCATCTAGTGCATAAAGATAGGTAGCCCTCTTCCCCCACATAAAAACATATCATGAACATATTCCTTTGTTCTAACATATTTTTTTTGTAAAGCTTGCAGTTAAAAATCAACACAATTATTATCCAAATTACCAGCATTAATTTTGTACTTACTAACCAGTGGACACCTACAACCGGTACATAGATTAAATTGAAGAATGACAGGTTCACTGTGTCAGAGACAAAGGGTGTGAGTCATGGCAGTTTCACAGGATCTTATTACACAAAGAACTCGATGTTGATTTTTAAGCATATTTTACACTAGAAGAAGCAATGGCCAATGGGAATTTATGTGGATGATGGGAGAAGCTTAAGTCAAGACTTGTGTGCAATCATTTCTATTCATTCTTGGATGTCCTTCTGGATCTTGGCAAGTACGCTAAGCATCAAAAAGCCCAAGCTACAATTTAGTAGTGTTTTAAGGAAGCTACGTAAGCTTTTCAAGGCACAAGCTATTGCTACAGCAAAACCTGCATAAATATGCTGAGCCATGCATGTCTAACTGAGCTCTCATTCCCATGCCATAGCCACTGTAACATTGGCTTGTCTGTATTAGTATAATGTTCATATGCCAGTCTAAAAACTGAACTGAACTGATTGAACACTGACAGGCAAGTGCTCTGTGCTGATACTGTAACTGGCTTGCTTGCCATTTCTACACATGCGCCCACCTCCCCATCCCTTCCTCAAAAGCCTTGAATGCCTTACGCCGGGGAACAGGTTTAATTAGGGTGACCCTTCCCTATTTCATAAGACAAGAGAAGACATTGTCCATGGCCGTTGGGTTACCTGGTACTAATATGGCTGCCCATTAATGAAGGTGTGAGAGGAGATCTCTGCAGTGGAGCAGGCGTTGAGGCTGCTGTTGTCTGACGTGTTTATTGAGGGTCCCTCCCCAGTGCTCTTGTAGCACTTGTGCCTTCAAGCCTATGTCAGCCACCCAGCTCAGAAAAACACTGCTGTGTATTTTTTACCGAGCTCACTCTAGTTTTGCCTCCCCCATGTCTTGGCGAAGCAGGAGCTCACAGCGGTGGAGGCACGAACCGAGGGGATTACAC
>VZSZ01011723.1:32516-48320 GCA_013398815.1 Ibidorhyncha struthersii
TCCCTTCCCTTCCCTTCCCTTCCCTTCCCTTCCCCTTCTCGCAGCCTCGGGTACCCTAGGAAATGTTTACATTATCCAGGTGTGAATAAAGGATAGCAGGGGGTGGCCAGAGGGAAATGCAGCAGGAGTTCAGGGCTGCTGCAGCGCCGGGGTCTGAGAGAGCCAGAGCTGTGTCCCTGCCATCAAAGATGTTCAACTTTGCTTGAGGTGCTCTGAATTACTTGCTCACTCTTGTAATGCTTCTCAGGCATTTCATCATCCCAAATTCATACCAGTAAAACCCAGTTACCATGCCACATTATAAAGATTATGTGAAGAGTTCTATTTAAAAAAAAAAAATATTGGAAATGGCCTAGGTTGTACTTCTGCGCTGTTAACTTCAGCTACTTACTGCCAAATTCACTCCTTCTGAGTCAGCTTACTGACGGGGGCACACTCTAAAATAACTCTGGAGCAGAGCAGCAAGATCAGGGTCAGTGTCAGAGGAGGAGCACGCTGATGCACTAGAGCATTGTCAGGAGTCAAACCCATTCTCTTGGACAAGACACTCAGATCAAGTGTGAGTGACTCGAGTGGGAGTTTGAGCTAGGGCCAAATTTCAGCTATACCATGAGCTAGCATTGCATGTGACAGCACCATGCTGACTGGAAGTGCCAGTCAGTGTCCTGAATGTAGTAAATTGATGATACTACAGTACCGTACCCAGCCAACAAGCCCGGTGGTGGTAGTCAGCTCAGATGCCATGGCAGCTGATATAGGCTCAATCAGGGGTAACTTGTGTATATTGAGCATATATATCACTAGAACCATCTATAGCAATAAGTCTAAGGTTTCTTAAAAATGAAAGTATTACAGCTTTGACTGTTCCTGAGCTAAGAAGCATGATTTGGGAATTTGAGAATCTCTAGCTTTTAGTGAAATGAAGATCCCATTTGCTGTCTGCGGTTGGATTCATATTTATGCACTAGCGGCCTAGATTTGCCACTGGGATGGAAAGCAGTCACGCATCCGATGTAACCAGCCAGTTAAGCTGTAAACTAGCTTAACCTAATGGCTACAAAGGTAGAAGCCAGGGAGGACTGCAGCAAGCAAAAGTTGTGATAGCTGGAGTATGACAGAAACGTTTTGCACTCCAGATATTCCTAGCTGAAACAGTAGTCCAATTAAAGGTCTTGCCAGTTAATTGCTAAGTAAAGGCATTCTTAATTACACAAGATGCTGGACCAGAATCCAGACTTGCCTAAGTTTGGCAAAGACAAGTCTACCCTGCAGTACTGTCTCTATTCCTTCACGGGCAGCAAGTCTGGCCTGTAAAGCACAAACATAATTAGATTCCTAAATCCTGGCTCCTATTGCAACTTGCCTGTGACATGCTAAGTTTGTAGATGAAGTGAAGTTCCATCTTAACATGAGGAGGAACTTCTTTACTTTGAGGGTGGTGGAGCACTGGAACAGGCTGCCCAGAGAGGTTGTGGAGTCTCCCACTCTGGAGACATTCAAAACCCGCCTGGACACTGTCCTGTGCAACCTGTTGTAGGTGACCCTGCTCTGGCGGGGGGGGTGGACTAGATGATCTCCAGAGGTCCCTTCCAACCCTGACTATTCTGTGATTCTGTGATTCTGTGACCATAAATCAGCTGGGAACATGCATGTACCAGTTATCCAAAAAGCAAAAAGGAAAAAAACAACCCCTTACTGTACAATCAATTAGCTTTTATCCTACCTTGTCTCCACAGTCCTGACATGATCAGAAAGATATCTTTGTGTCTCTGTTTTGAGAAAACCTTCCTCACTCTCCTTCTGTTATCTTTTCTTTGCCTCCCTACCTCTTTTCCAGCCACCACCTTTCAGCTTCACTTCCTAGAGGTAAATCCCTTTTTGTCGGCAAATCTTGAGGCACCCTGAGCAATATCCCTGGTAGAGGAAAGTGGAAGTCCCTGAAATTGCTGTTGGACAATCAGTCTGGTCTGGTGGTGGCAATGAAAAAAAGTTGAACTCCTCTTTCCCCTTCCAAAAAATTTGCAAATGAGGTGATCTGGCTAAGCAGAGGATCTATCCCTTAAATGATAATATTGCAAAATATGTATATTTTAAAATCAAACAACAAACGGCATTACCTGGTTGGGATCCTGAAGTCTACATTGGGCCCCAATTTGTAAGCCACTTGTAAAGAAGTAGAGCCCACTACTCTCTGGATAATTCCTTGGGATGCAGCTTTTTCTATTTGGAACTGAGAAATCAGGTCAAAGCCTACAAGAAAAAATATGCATGTCCAGAATATAACTTTTGTTTTAATTCAGTTAGAGAATTGTACAGTCACAGAGCTGAATAAAGCCCAATAAAGTTTCTGAACAGCAGCTTTTTCCTGTAAAATTTGGGATGCTACTTGCCTGGTAAGTCATCTTGGCCAATCCTAATTGTTGGGCAGAGATCGGTTCTGTGACTGGCACCCAGTATGACTGGTAGTCCTGCAAAAAAGGGTCAATTTATTAACCACATGCTTGTACATTGCTTCAGATCACCTTAAAAAAAAAATAAGTGAAACAACTGTAAGAATATTATGAATTAAACAGAAGTATAAATAATAAGCAGGTGTATATAATAATTAATTTAAACTGTATTCAGTGAAGTCAGAGGTCTAAGTAAATAAGCATCTGTTTCTAGAAAGCTCCAAATTTAAAATTGTAACTCAATTGATTATTTGATTTTTTTTTTAAGCCTTTAAATGAGAGGGTTGTAATAATTCTTCTTTTGCAGAGCTATGGAGAAATAGTTGTAGCATAAGAAGGTCTGCTGTGTAAGGAGTTTTTGGTTTGGAACCTTTGGTGGTTTAAGCAAACTTTGAAAAAAAACCCCAGTTACCTAAATCAACAGTCTCCCTAGTCCCAAGGAAATTTAAACAAACCTCTTGCCAACTAAAGAGGCTGTTGAGAAACTGTTGGTATCTTTTCCATCCTCTCTGGTATTCCAGGTGTTCCCACCTTCCTCTGTGCCACATTTGATCAGAAAATGGTCGTTCATACAAGAAATACTTACAGACCCTTTTTGTTGACCGAAAGAAGAATGTAGAAGAAAATTGTTTGAGGAAACCAAATTTAAAAATCTAATTTTTCAGACTATTATCTGTCAAAAAGTCCTGTAATGAGCATGAAAACCTAGCAGATTCCCCTAACTTAAGGAAGGGGGAAGGAAAAATAAACAGTCTTTAGAAGAGTTTAAGAGTCCTGTACAAGTCCAGTATCAGGTCAATCTGGAAAATGTTAGTAGAGTCTGGATGGGGAAGAATGAAGCATGCGAGTTGGAAGGAGATGCATTTTTAACCTACAGAGAGCCTCTTGTGTGCTGCAAAGGCTCAACCATAAATGTGGTTTTCCTTCTGACAACATAGACTTAAAGGGAACATTCAGGTTGACATGTTACACCTTAGAAACAGGCTCATTCTATATTATTTGATGAGACATATGGCTGACATCCAGCCATTTACATTTTATGCCCAGCAAATGAAGTGGGACCAGTTCGTTGCCACACATAGCAGAATATCTAACTAGAAGCACTGAAAGGTGGGGGGAGGTTTGTGTCCTGTATTTACCACCTATAGCCAGATATTAATCCTTACCTTAAAAATATATCAAATAGCAAGTTTAAAATAAGAAATACAGCTCTTAGTTTTCCCCCTCTTTCTCTTATATGTACATACATACACACACAAAGACAGTTCTCCCTTTCTATGATGGCTAGCTAGAGAGGATTTTAGTTTTTTAATAAGCTCAGAATAATTCTTTTGGCAATGAAAATTACAGAAAGATGAAATGCAGATAAAGTCTGTCTCCTTACTTGATTGTTGCTGGATGGTGGCTGAGATGAAAGACCACAGAAAACTACACACGTAAAAGAAGACTGTAATTTTCCTGTAAATAGAAAGACAACTTCAGTATGAATCTATAGTTTCTGACAGATTCTTATTGACTTTCTCCTCAGACCTGTGCATATTAAATGTATAAAAACCCAAGTTAAGGATTTACTAACAGATTTGACAAGACAGTTTCTTTACATTAGAACTTTTTATCTTTGCCTGATAATAAAACATGTCAATAAAGCTCTTCCTATTACCATTTCCTTCATGTAATGCTGTCATAAAAGCAAACAACAAAGGCAGCAGCTGGCAAGGACAGCTTTAACTGTTCTAATCTCTTATTTACAGATTTCTCTAAATCCCACTTGTTCTCTTACCAGTTGCTTTTCATCTTCACTGCTGGCTTTCTTCACTTCTCTCATGTGAATACGTGGTGTACACAGTCACACTCTCTGCTTCCCTCTCATTAGCCCTTTAGAAGAGAGCAGCAATGGGTGCAGACGGCTCCTCCTGCCCCACGCAGGACCCAGCAGGGAGGGAGGTGTGGGCTGCTGGCTCTGTTTTAATCTTGCGAAGGGAAGGAGGTGGAGGCTGGACAGACATGTGTGTCCTGGCGGGCCCTGAGGGCGGATCTCTGGAGCCAGTTGAATATAAAGAAGCCAAGAGAGAAAAGAAAAAGCTGCTGCTTGCGCCAGCATCAGGGCAAGGAGATTAAGAAACTGTGAGTTCAGCGATGCCAGTCGCTGAATGGAGGGGTCTGCTGTTCAGCCAGGCAGATGAAAGAGTAATATGTACCAGGGGTGTTTGAAGAAGCTGGTGGCCCTCCCGTGGTGTTAAGACTAAAAGCTTTGAGAACAAGAGAAGCCCAGTCCTATAAAGAAGGCATTTCCATTTCTTGCTGATTTACTTATCGGATGGCCTCAGGAGAAGACTGGCTGGTGGTGTCGCAGTTGATTCTTCAGAATAAAACCAACTATTTAGAAGGGTTTTCACTGCTTAAACTTGAACCTTTTCAAGGAATACACATAGGCATTACTAAGCAGACTCCTGTTCTTCAGCTGTCAATGATAAAGCACTCCTTTTCCGTAGGCTGTTACACATCTTTGGACACACAAAGTCATTTATTCATATTTGTTCACATGGCTGTAAAAAGAGAGAGAGACTAAAATCTGTATGCACGAAAAGACCAAAGAAAAGAGGTGAACAGCCAGAAGGTTCTGATAGTTACTGAAGTCAAAATTCATGTACATATGGAAAAGTATGCTAGGTTGTGCTAATGCATCGCATTTGTAAGGTTTCATCTTCTCTAGACTCTTAATATTCTAAGGTAGTTCAAATTTCCAGATTTTTTTTAAGTGTGGGATATAGCAAATCTCTGCTGTCTGCTGAGAGTCTGAAGCAATAACTGAGTGATGAACTACCCCATTCATCCCAATTTGCTGTAACTCACACTTCCAATATTGGTAAATCCAGTGTCAATGTTCTTCACACCTTTATGTCTATTGTTAGAATATTGTTAGAAAGGGAGGGGCTGGATCACAGATATGAACAGTTTGCCATGAATAACGTCTCATTTTCCTGCCTAAGCAAGCAGATCTTGGGTGATAACACTTTTTCCTCCTTCAAGAGAAATGTACTCTCAGGGAGCCTTGCAGTCCAGCATCATGATGGTGAACATATGATATCTGTGCCAGAATTGACGCATGAAACCACTGTCAATAAAGAAAATAAAAAATTGGAGAAATATTAATTTGATTTCACAGTAGGTTTGCCCAAGTGACCAAACACCTGAGTCACTTATCCACCATGCAAATATTAACGTTCTGTCATGTGGCAATATCTGTAGGGCACAAGAGGAGTCTATAAGGATCAAAAGGGGGAGCAGTACATGGAAGTCACCTGAAGCTATAAGGAAAGGAAAGGGATGTGGCATGGGAAGGAACAAGTGATAGCACACAGAGCTTAGAAGGAGTACCAGAAGGTTTGTGAAGGAATGGAAAAGAGCCAGGTGCCAAACCATCCCTTTTGCCATATATAAGTTGTGGCATTAAGTTTGCCTTTGAGACTGCTTAGTATTGCCAGTTTCTTTGTGGCAGCATTAAGGAAGAAAAAGCTATCCCTGTAGTTAGATATGGGACTAAGTTATACCATCCTTGAGTAAATTAGAATACATTTTTTGGCACATGACATGAAGATGTCTGCCATTGCTTGTGTCTGGAGTTATTGATACACACATAATCCGCTCCAAAGAGGGGGAGCCTTGTTCAGAGAAATTCAGAGAACACAAACTCTGTTTCTGAACAATCTATAATCTATTTGCATTTGCATTTCATTGCAGCAATTCTCATGAGTGGAATTTCTTTTATGCCTGGAGTATTTTCCCAATCCAGGATCTTCAGAAGACACACTTACTGAAATAAAACATGGGAGACACAATGTAACTAAGGCATGGAAAACCCATTTAGTATTCTATTTGTGCGCAAAGAAAAAACTCTTTAGAAGATGATAATAAGCTCTGGTTGTCCTATGTGCATTTTGATGTCTTCATCTTGAAATGAAACTCACAATGTATGATGAAAATCCTGATAAGATGTTCTAATAATAGTTATCACATCATCTTCAAAGAGGCAGAAAAGTATTAGCAGGCAAACTAATGGTAGCTGATTTATTAACCCCATGATCTCATCAATACTATTCCCTTTTCGTGAAAATGTAAATTGAGATAAATGGAGTAGATATATATAACTTATATAACTTGCTGAGGGTCATAGAGACAGTGCCCATCCAGGTAGTGCTCGCGTCTAGATGATCTGACTATCTTGATGTGTCTCTAGGTCACTTTGTATTTTTCTCTTTTTATGAATTGGCCTAATACAAATATTTTCAGAAAATCCTGGTGCACAGTGGTTGCTGTTTAGCCACTTGCTCAGGGATAACAATTGTCTAAGCACTAACCGCTCAACTGTTGAAAGTAGATTAATTAAACAACATAGAACATGATGCTCCAAAAGGTCTCTGTTTTTTAGCTAAGGTATGGTGACTTCATTCAAATACTGTCTCCTGAAAACAAGCTATGGAGGATTGTCATCACCTCAATAGCATTTTAAAGTGTGCTTACACACCTGACTTCACATTCCTCTCCTCAAATATCTGATTCCATATTCCTGTTCTTCTGTGTAGCTTGTGTTGGAGAACATGTACTCGTGCAGCTGCCTGGTAAGACTGCAGCTGGATTGGAGGGAAATAGCAAATAAATCAGGTGGAGCCAACTTCTCTTGCAGATATAAAGCTTGCTCTCTGTGACGAAAAAGGTTGCAGTGAGGTGGCTGTAGTTAGACTTTCAGAAGGCTCAATCCAGTAAAAACCACAGAAACCAATATTTGGCTCAGTAGGAGCTGTTAGATGTGGCAGAGAAGAAGGTTCCTCAGTTCAGGCTTGGGCTGATGGCAATTTAGGATGGCTAAATTAAGCCATCTCCTGATGTTTATTGTTTCACTGAGCTTGAAGGAGCTCAATGTCACTGGCTTGTACTTTCGAGCAGGATTTTTAGGAGGGACTAGGCAAGTTTGTTCTTCCTCTGAAAAGTATTTGCGGCATATATGCAGGAACTGAGGGCTCAACATCAGGCTTGGGGACTGGAGGAAGCAATGTTCAATTTGCTTTGTTAAAGTGGGGCCTCTGCCCGGGTGAGTGGTCTCACAAAGGAGTATTGGTTGGTGCCCCCAGCCCTGCCCCACTCTTCCATGCGTGGCTGGAGGGGAGAGGAGCAGCGGGGAAGACGGGAGAGAGGTCACTTCTTATTTATCTCGTATCTCCTGGAAAGTTACTTCTGCCTCGGGTGGTCTTCTTTAAATTGTGCCTTCAGTCTTTTCATTTAACTTCAGCTTCTTAAGGCCACATTCTCTGTTCAGTTTACAATAACAAAAATCTGCTTTAAACATTTCAACCTTCTTTATCCTTACCTGTAGCACAAGGGTCACCATTGTCTTTGTATTTTAGAAGACTCTGGGATAAGCACATACCACTCACTTGTGTGAGTTTGTTGTTACATTGTGTTTGGCTCTGATAGCTCAAGATTAACTGCGTGTGGCTGTGAGTAATGGCATTTCTGAAAGATCTGCTCTTTATTAATCACTCTAAGAGTTAAGACAACTTGGACCTGTGACGGATCTCATTGACATCAGGGGCAAAACTTGCATTGACTTAAGCGCCTTTTAATTAAACCAGCAACAAATAATTAAACCAGCATCCACAAGTGTAGAGTAATTGAATTGACAGCAAAACTATAATCCTTGTCAGGCTCCAACACATCCTTGGAATTTAACAAATAATTTACTATCCAATAAATTCTTACCTTCATCATAAAAATGTACTTTTCTGTCCAAAATTTTATGAATTTTGGCATGGGAAGAAAATCAGCTTTTCTTTCCAAGCTGTTGGGGGCCATTTTTCATAAAGACCAAACAGCTTCATTGTAGGAGAGGTCGCTCAAATAAACCTGGGAATATGAGGGGCCAGATTCTCATCTCTTCAGCACAACCATCTTTCCCGGTGAACCTGGCTGTAATGGCATTGCAGCCAGTTTGTGAACACCCAGGCTGTCCCAGTGTAGTCTCCAAAATTAAACAAATCCCTCTGGAGTGTTCTTGGAGCACAAACAGAGATGGTCTATACATGGGGCCAGACAAAATTCCACCATAGCTCCATGTCCTTGCCGTAATAATTCTTTCTGTGGATGAAGTTCGCAGTTCCCATTACCTTTGGATGAGAGTCTAGATTGTGGTATCTTTCCTATTTTCATTTCTTTCTAGGTCAGAAGATTTGTACTTTGTCTCCAGGGGTGCCAGACAGCGATTATCCCCGAATGTTACAGTCAGTGATTCCAATTACCTCAAATACAGGAGAATTTATTTTCTAGTGGAAAGGCAGAGAAAATCAAAAGAAAAGTTAAGTAGACTTCAAGCAGAACTATGCCATTATTGCAATGAACACAGCTGTGTTTTGGCAGAAATTAGGATTCTGATCTTGCTTAACTTACATCTGTGTCCATCTACTGATCACACTGATTTTACTGATTCTGAACTACTGAAATAAGATGAGAAACAGACTTCACCTGTTTGTGTTAGTTATTCGATGAGCATAAAATGTAGAGAAAGAAGAAATTCGCATTTATACTAACAAATAGTATGACTAAGAGCTGGGTCCAAAATTCACCATTGCATCCAACTGAAGACAAAAATCATCCAAATTTGGAAGTATTTTCAGTCACAGCGTAATAAGTCTTGATGATATTGTTTTATATCGTTCTCTTTTTCTACCACTGCACATTGCCTAAACATTACCCCAGCTCACTAGCATCATTTAGATGATGAAAAACATGTTCTTTTGTGTTTCAACAGAACTGGGGAAATATAATATCTCTCTAAACACATTCAGATTCTTTTTGAGCCAAAATTTTGTTACCTGAACACAAATTTCAATTCTTAAAACCAGAACATTTTGTAATTTTTGACCTGATGGAACTTAGTTCCATTGATATTTATCTCTAAATGCTGCAGCAAGCATAATTTATTTTACTGCCATGAAATACTCTTTGAGAGTATGTAGTGCATAGTTATTTTAGACAGCGATAACTTTAAAGGGTGTGCTTTCTCCAGCACTCCCTGCCTTCCCCAGCCAGGCTCGGTACCCCGCCTCCCATCCTCAGCCCAGCCGGCCTCCAGCTGCCCAGCCCTAAGGACAGCACAGGTTTCCCTCAGCCCAGCTTGATGCCCCTTGTGAGAAAAAGACAAATGGGACACGGCAAAGGATGAGAGGTCCTGACAGGGCAGGGAAGGAAATAAATACTCATTTCACGTACTCATTTCCACATGTCATGGTTTGGACTGGGCTGGCCACTAAAACGAACAAAAGATGCTCTCTTTAACTTCTCTCCCAAGGGAGAAAAGAATGAGAAAGAGAGAGACTTATGGATTGAAAAATAAACTAAACTATTTTAATGAAATATTAATAGTAAAATAATAATAAAAATATAATTATATTAATAAGAAAATAATGTAATATATACAATACATACAAAACCGTATCAAGCTCCCAGGATCACAATCACCCCACCAGCAGGCACTGGGAAAGTCCCAGACTGGACTTAGTGATGGACAGGAGCTGAACTCAGGAACTGGATTCAGGAACGCACAGACCTGGATCAAGCCAGAAGAACAGAGTTCTCCTCGGACGCCAGCTGTTGAAGAAAGACAGCGGACCCTTTGATGCCTCAGCTTTTATACTGAGCATGAAGCAGATGGGATGGAATATCCTGTTGGTCAGTTTTGTGTCACCTGTCCTGTCCGCCCCTCCCCACAGGTGGGACTCTGCTACACTCTTCCATTCCCCACCCTCCAAGTTGGTAGATAACAAAGTTAGCTGCCCTTGGTTGTTATAGCAATAAGTAGGAACTTCTCTGCACACCATTCCTTGGTATTCACTGTAAACATCAGGCCTTACCACTCTGGTAGCAGACACTGTCTGAAGAATATGCTCTTAATTTCAGAGCGTGAGAAGAGGGTTAACTGAAAAGTAAAATTACTGAAAAGAAAATTGGTTCTGTTTTACCTCAAAACAGGACACCACAAAAGAGCAAATTCTGTGGCACAAATTCTAATTTCAGTGGCAGCTGGAAAAAAAGCCAGATTTCACACTGTTGAAGACCATGAGGTTTCTGAAGTCTGAGTCCTCAGTAATCCCCAAAGTAATTTCAGGCTTTTTGCAGATTTAGGGCATCACTGTGTAGGTTCATGCTTATTCAAGTACTGTCTGAACAGCTCTGGGACAGGGAGAGATAGATGGACTGTTTGTTTTATAATGAAAGCCATGTTTCAACAAAGTATGGTATTAGGGCAGATTTTAGGACCACAGAAAGCTGGTGCATACAGGCCTCTATACAGAATTAATGACATTTAGAATATATATTTTAATCTGCAAGGTATGTTCTGTATCAAAAGAACTGTGCCAAAAATTTAAACTTATTATTTTCTCTCTTCTGAGAAATATAAAGGACATACATAAACACTTAAGGATAACACAATAAGAAAATACTGTGAAGTGTAATTCTAAAAGTTCACAAGTATTTAATTATTTATAACAAGGCCTACATTTCTATTGCACTGATTTTGCACTTCCACTTATGCCTGGTTATCGACCTCAACAGAGTTACTGGGTTGCAGAAAATGTTCTGGTCAGAAGCTCACTCAGGGAAAACTAAGAAAAACAAAAATTTGTTCACGTTATTTCTTCCATTTTCTCTCAGTGAATCCACCATTACACCACAACTGGCAGTGTGTTTCTGAGCGGTGTGCCACCAAAATGACAACTACGGAGTAGGAAACAAAGGGTAGATTTAATGAACATTTCAAAGCAGAAGGCGGCTTATTAGTGAAGTCCCACAGAGATTTGTACAAAGGCCTGCGCTGTTCAACATATTCATAAACGTGGTCTGGAAGGAGTGTGAATAATGGGGAGGTAACATCTGCAGATACAAGGAAGTTACCTGAGCAATAAAAATGAAAGCTGAGGGTGTAAATTGTGGGAAGGTCTCAAAATGCCTAGTAGGTGTTTGATAAAATAGCAGGTGAAATACCGCATAAATAAAGAGGAAATTATTGGCAATGAAAAAGCAGTTCTAAATTTATGGTTGCTTCTACCATTCTAGAAAAGTATCTGTCAGCTGTAATAGGAAGAACTATGAGAACATACCTCAGTGCTCAGTAGCGGGCAAAAAGCAAACTGCTTGTTAGGAACAATTAGGAAAACAATAGTGAACAAAGCAGAAAGCATCAAACTGCTGCTGTATAAACCATGGTCAGCAGGGATGATCAAAGGTTTGGACTGGTTTCAGTAAGAAAAACAATTAAATAGATGAGGATGCTTCAACCCTGAAAAACAAAAAGAGATCTAACAAAGTCTAAGCAGCACAGAAAAAGTGAATAAAGAACAATTGTTGCTCTCTGTGCAGAACAAGGACCAAGGTTATCAGCCAAAGCTTGAAGCCAGAAGATTCAAAACAAGCAACAGACAGCACTTCCCCATACAACATGTAGGCGAGGGACTCTTTTCCGCCACTTATAGCATTCACCATTGTGAATGCTAAAAGTTGTATGGGATCAGAGGGTCACGTGCAGATTAATGGAGACCAGGCGTCACCTCCAACTCACAAAGTCCCGGGGCCACAAATCACTGCCAACTGGGAAAATACATGGGAGAAGTGTTGCTGTGTACTTGTTCTATTCCTACATGCTCCTCTAAGCATCCACTATTAACACCTTGACCAGAGAAAGTATGCTTTACCAGATGGACCTTTGGTCTGACCTGATACAGCTGTTCTTATCTTCTAATACTTAAAAGACTTGCAATACCGAAAATTCAAAAGGGAAGGACTGTCCTTGTAATGCCAGAACACATTTCAGAGGACTTAGACCTAAAACAAAGCCAGCCATGGTCTGAGGAGGAAGGGAGTTTCTGCCATTTCCTAATTTTTTCAAAATGCAAGATACTGGGACGGAAGTTTTGTTCTTGTACACAGAGAGGACTCTCAAAGATCACTTCACAGACTGGATGTTAGAAAAGAGTCCAAAAAGCATAGAAACATAGAAAAATTTAGAGTGGGAAGGGCCTGCGGAGGTCACCTGGTCCAACATCCTGGCAAGGCAGACTCATATTTCAGAGTCAGAGCAGATTGCTTAGGGCCTTGCCAGGCTGGGACCTAAGTACCTCCAAGGACAGAGACTCCAAAACTACCCAGGGAAACTGCACCAGTTGTGGTGGCAACTTTTTCTATTTGTTCAAGCAGAATTTCCATTGATGCAACTTATGAATACCTCAGTACCTGTGTTTGTTAGCACTCTGAGCTTCTGGGCCCTTCCAGCCATTCATGATGAAGATGATCGGAGGGCTGTAGCACCCCTCCTATGAGGAAAGGCCGAGAGAATTGGCATTGCTCAGCCTGGAGAAGAGAAGGGTCCAGGGAGACCTTATTGCGGCCTTCCAGTACCCAAAGGGGACCTACAGGAGAGCTAGGGAAAGACTTTTTACTAGTGCGTTGAGTGATAGGACAAGGGATAATGGCTTCAAACTGGAAGGAGTTAGATTTAGATTAGATATTAGGAAGAAATTTTTCACTTTGAGGGTGGTGAGCCCCTGGTGCAGGTTGCCCAGAGAAGCTGTGGAAGCTCCATCCCTGGAGGTGTTCAAGGCCAGGCTGGATGGGGCTTTGAGCAACCTGGTCTAGTGGAAGGTGCCCCTGCCTATGGCAGGGTGGTTGGAACTAGATGGTCTTTAAGGTCCCTTCCAACCTAAACTATTCTATGATTTTATTATTCCCCGCTGTCCTGCCCTTGAGAAGGAGTGTGAGAAAGACTTTCACTACCAGGAACAAGTGATTTGATAGTTACTTTTGATCTTGTTTGTATAGCCATAAGTAGCTATTAATTTGCTGCAAGAATGTGAAGCATCAAGTGCTCATATACTTTAAGAGCAACTGCATGAATTCAGAAAAGGAAAATATCTTACAGTGATATCTGGGGGATATTTCTTCTGGAAAACTACATGAAGAACTCTTCTTAAGAAACAAAACCACGAAAAAAAAGGCTGGGTAGGAAAGTGTTTATCATTGTGGTTTATTTTTTAATGGTTGGCTTTGTAAAAGATCGGTAAATGTTTTACTGCAGCTCACTTAAGAAGAAATGTAACATGCCTATAAATAAATCCATGTTGATTAGCGGCATAAGCTTCTCTGTCTCCCATGTTACTGACGCAGTGCTCTGAAGTGTATCTCATCAGATATGATTAGATATTTCCTGTTGTCATGTGTAAATTAGTCACTTGCTCGTGCAACTGTCACAGAACTTGTTTTGCTACTTTCTCATTTATTTTTATATGTCCTATAGTTGGATTGCCCAAGATACCCATTGTTACTACCATTTTTTTTATTCCTTGGGATTTTTTTGTCACCAGTGGGCTTCTTGTACAACAAACCTGAAAAGTCTTATTATCCAAAGAAGCTGTACTGTCTGGATATCTTTTGGTTAAATTTTTGTACATAGGGTTGAAGCATGTAGTTTTAACAATAAAACTTATTGTAACATAACTCAAGTTTTCTCACCTTTGCCTACAGCTGAGATGGTACCTGTGTTCATGTGTTTTCCTAAAACTAAGTACTTTACAGTCAATTGCCAGAACTTATGTCCTTATAAATTATGATTGAGAAATCTGTAACATTTATAACATGTGGCCAACTATCTTTTTTTTTGAGGGAAGATCTTCTTTGTAAAGCCAATATCAATTTAAAAACAAAAATCCCCTGCAAAAGTATTACGAAGGTGATAATGGAAATTTGGCTGATATTGTGGCTGACAAATCAAGAGTCAAGTGACTCATCATGAAAATCAAATAGGAATGTCTCATGTGAACGGAATTCTCATCTCTATCTGTGGGAGCTGTGCACAAAAAATGGGAATAAAAATAACCTAACTACAATACTACAATATGTACAGAACATATTTCTATCTGAAATTTGTGATCTCACCAGGGTTATGCAGACTGCATTGCACACTGCAGCCACTCTGGAAAGTAGCCAGTTACTGCAAAGGTTTACAGCTTACCTTGAATAGCTGAGAGGGAAAGATGTGTGTTCGAGGGGGAGGCAGGGGCAGGGAGGATTAACAGTGGGAGAGGACTTCTGCCACTTCTAGGTCAGCGCTCTGATTCAAGCCTTGCTCAGCGCCAAACAAAAGTTGTTACTATCTCATGTCTGCTAGTCCGTGTGAAATGAGTTAATGATCACAGGCCAACCCTTGGCAGACAAGCATCCCACCGCAAAATCACTTTCCTTTCTGGAAGCCTTGTAAGAAAAACAAGGACTAATTGGGCATGGAAAATTAACTACCTTGCCTCCCCTAACCAAGGTCTTTCCAGGCTAAGGATGAAACCAAGTGGTCGGGAAGGGTGAGCAAGCAGCTGCTTCGCTGGCATTAGCAATTTTGAGGATAACCAGAGGACTTTACAGGAGTGCTAAAATGATATCTTTCCAGCCCTTGTAAACTCATTGAAAAAACATAGGTATGTAAGAACAGCACTCTGTTTGGTACTATATTCAGGACAGTATTTGAGACAGATGTTTGAATTCTTAAGAATATTTAGATTTGTTGTAAGAATTTGAAGGAACATTTTAGGTGTGAGTTCTCTTGAGCCAAATTTCAAAAGGTACTGGCCTGAAGAGAACAAGTATCCTGCTTGTATTGGGGCATACTGAATTTATCAAAAGTGTATCAGAGGCTCATATACGAATTTAGCTTTGCAGGGATTTCTGGAAGTCCTCAACTCCAAACCCCTGCCCAGAGCAGGGCTATCCTCAGGTTGCTGAAGACCTGTCAAGTTTTGGTTATCTCCGAGGATGGGCATCCCTCAATCTCTCTGGACAACTGATTCACAGAATCACAGGATCCCAGAATGGTCAGGGTTGGAAGGGACCTCTGGAGATCATCTAGTCCAACCCCCCTGCCAGAGTAGGGTCACCTACAGCAGGTTGCACAGGGCGGCGCCCAGGCAGGTTTTGAATGTCTCCAGTGTGGGAGACTCCACAACCTCTCTGGGCAGCCTGTGCCAGTGCTCTGCCACCCTCAAAGGAAAGAAGTTCCTCCTCATGTTAAGATGGAACTTCCTACGTTTAAGTTTGTGCCCATTATCTCTTCTGCCACTGGGAACCACTGAAAAAAGACTGTTCCCATCCCCCTGGCATCCTCCCTTCAAGTATTTGAAAGTATTGATTGGATCCCCTTTCAGTCTTCTTTTCTCTAGACTAAAAAGACCCAAATCCCTCAGCCTTTCCTCATAAGAAAGATGCTCCAATCCCCTAATCATCTGAGTAGCCCTTTGCTGGACCCTCTCCAGCAGTTCCCTGT
>VZSZ01011723.1:48378-64077 GCA_013398815.1 Ibidorhyncha struthersii
CCCTTTCCACAGAGCTGCTTTCCAGCAGGTCAGCCCCCAACCTGTACTGATGCATGGGGTTATTCCTCCCCAGGTGCAGGAACCTACACTTGCCCTTGTTAAATTTCATTAGGTTCCTCTCCGCCCAACTCTCCAGCCTGTCCAGGTCACGCTGTATGGTGGCACAGCCTTCCGGCGTGTCAGCCTCATGTCCCAGTTTTGTGTCATCAGCAAACTTGCTGATGGTACACTCTATCCCTTCATCCAGATCATCGATGAATATATTGAACAAGACTGGACCCAGTACTGACCCCTGAGGAACACCACTTTTTACTGACCTCCAACTTGACTCTGCACCACTAACCACAACCCTCTGAGCTCTACCTGTCAGCCACTGTTCAGTCCACCCCACTGTCCATTCATCTAACCCACACTTCCTAAGCTTGCCTGTGAGGATGATGTGGGAGACAGTGTCGAAAGCCTTGCTGAAGTCAAGGTAGACAACATCCACTGCCCCCTCCTCATCCACCCATCCAGTCACGCCACCATAGAAGGCTGTCAGGTTAGTCAGATATGACTTCCCCTTGGTGAATCCATGTTGACTACTTCTGATAACCTTCTTTTCCTCCAGGTGCTTTGAGATGACACCCAGAACAAGCTGTTCCATCATCTTTCCAGGGATGGAGGTGAGTCTGACCGGCCTGTAATTTACCAGGTCATCCCTCTTGCCCTTTTTGAAGACTGGAGTGACATTGGCTTTCCTCCAGTCCTCAGGCACCTCACCTGTTCTCCAGGACCTCTCAGAGATGATGGAGGGCAGCCCAGCAATGACTTCCCCCAGTTCCCTCAGCACTCGCGGGTGCATCCCATCAGTACCCATGGACTTGTGGGTATCCAGTTTACCTAATTCCACCATTCTATTACTGTCTTACATAGATACTTTGTAAATATGCTTATTTACAGCATTCAAGCTGAACTAGTTACCAGTCCTGGAGTAAAGAAGTGCCAGCGACACTGCTTGCCACAATCAGCACATAAATACAAGTGAGAACCTTTTCTACATGTGCTGTCTCTCAGGCAGTCTTCTGTACCTCTAGGACATTTCTCAGAGTATTGCAGATGCTTTGATGTAATCAGGAAGAATACTCCAGGGCACCAAACACAATTTTTAAGGTAATGCAGCTCAAATTTGACATATAGCATTCTCCAGTTCTGTGAAATTTCAATACTTTTTTCAGGAACTTTCCTATTTTCAAGCTCTGTGTCTTTAAGCCTCCTCCATAATCCTGTCTAATGCCGCCTATGGGAAACTGGGTTTTTTTAGGCTGAGTTCAGGTCTGTATTTGAGAAGCCTTTCCTGGCATAATAATGACAGGGTGTGGGATTTCTTGTGACATTTTTATACTGGAAAAGTCCTAGTGTATATATATATACAGTTAAACCAGATAAATCGGCTTTCATCAGCATAGTGTATCTCACTTGCTAAACTGGCATAAGCCATTCCAGGAAAAGCAGAGCTTCATTTGAAGGAAATTATCTAAATTGAGGGCACAAATAAACTGTCTGTGGCAATGCCATTAGTGAACTGACTTTTCCGTCCGACAGGTGGAGTTTTACAATCACTCATGCTCAGATGCTCACACTATGCTTTTCATTCATTATAAATTTAATTAGTCCTAACCACATATTAGTACTGTTTAATATTGATAATGCCAGATTAAAGTACGCATAGATGAATGAATTATTGCCATCTTTATGTAGTATGCAGGTTGTTAAGACACCCAGTCAGCAGTGCTGTTTCTATCTTTAGTTATATTGCTGAGATATTCAAGAGGTGGGATCTTTTAATTTTTGTGTTCAAGCTCTCTAACATTACCTGCAAGACATACACCTTGTTTGAAAAGAACTTTCTGCAAAAAGATCAGAACACTTTGTTCTATAAAATATTAATATGCTTTACGTTCTTGTGTTACGTTGCCTGTTATTCATCTGATGTAAATGACCTTTCAGTCTTTTCTGCACTCTCTGCATCTTTGGTAGAATTAGTCAATGATTGACCACCTTTTAATTACATAAAGACATTTTGATAACTTCCCCATTGTGATCCCACATTTTCAATAAGATGAATTCTAATTTGTGTATTTGCCTAACACTGAGCGTTCTGCAGAGTTTTCATTCGCTTTGCAACACAATAATCCCCTTACTGCAACTGTAAAAACACCAACAAACAAATGCAACCACAACAGCCAGGACAGTAATCACAGGCTGAGCTGAGACAGAGGGATGAAGAGCTGTGGACTGACGGCTACTCCCCAGTCTTATCAGAAAGTAGATGCATTCCTTTGGGGTTTAGTTCCAAATTCTCATGTTTAAGTCATGTTCCTTTATTGTATGCTGTCCTTGTGACCTGACGAATCTTGTATCACTCGCTGCCCATGACATAGGCAGGAGTGCACCCAGAATGGCAGGGCTTCAGTCAGTCCCAACAGAGAAGAAGAAATTGAAGCCTGAGCTCATATGTGCTGGACATGTGTGCAACCTGGTTTGTTATTACAGATGAAATAGGTGTGGCGGTACCATTATCTGTAAGCATCCTGATTATTGTTAATTTGAAAAGGTTGTGCCCTGACTGTTCTTTCAAAGATGAGGTGTAAACACCTGATCTCCGGGGTGGAATCCATGTTCTGGATCCCAGAGGCAGGGAGGAAACTTCCTGAAGAATTGAGTCAGATACTTGGGCTCTAGGTGAGGATCTGAAGCAGGTTCCTGTATCTACTGTTTCCTGTTGGTTCCTCATTTTGGGGTAGTAGGCCTTAAGGTATGCCTAACTCTCCCTATGCTCTGTGTAGGGAGTGTAAGTGACTAATTCTATGACCTGGATTCTGTTCGAGGAGGAGAGCCCTAACATTAAAACACTGGGTATGCATGCATTTAAATCTCTTGTTTAGTCCAGTCCATATTCCTTCTTTAAAAACTTGCTGGGCATTTCAGTCATTATATAATCTTGGCATTTACCCTGGGAATTGCCTGGGAGAGTTATCTTCTGCTACATTTTTTACAAATACATTAAACTGGGGTGGAAAAAAGACAGCACACTGAGATGGGTTTGATGGAACACATCAGTCAGGTGAAAGAGAGCCTCTAGAGTTTCCTGATGCTGTCTGTTGAATTAATCATAAAAATTTATTCAACCAGCTATTACAAAGCAGTAAAAAAGCTAAAAAAAAATAATTAATTGACTGGTATCATCCATTACTGATCACGTCTTTCCCTTTCGCAAAAAAAGGTTGAGAAATTGCAGCTTTAGCAGGTTTTTTTCTTTGTGGGTGTTCTCTTAAACCAGGTATATTGAACTGGGTAGAAGCCAAAGGTAGAAATGTCTGTAAATTATCACATTCCAGAACAGTAATAATTTAGGAGTCTCTCTTACATTCAGAAGAAGAAAATATTCCTTGGCTAGAAATGTGTATCTCACAGCAAAGAGGCACAGAAAATACTGTAAATGCTGCAGGCAAGAAAATTATTAAGTACACACCATGCTGTATGCAGATTCAAACGCTATAGTCTGGCATGTGGTTACAAAAAAAAGGAGCTAGAATTAGGATTTCTTCACTAAATTATGACTGCATTTATTAATATTTGTATAACCTCTCAACATTAAATGTCAGGGTTATTTGGATGCTGCGTTCACTGTTACTCGCTCAGTGGAATAACATGTTGATAACTGAAGGACGTCCAGCATTCTGAAATGGTGATCCATAATACTTTTCTTGCTGGGTAAATATGGATTTAGCTGAACTGGTGAAATCAGATCACCCATAGGCAGCAGCTGTGAGAACTAGCTGCGGAAGAATTACCTTAAAATGTACTTCAGGGTCATCATATTTTTATGTTGGAACTCAGTGAAACCAAGGCAGAAGACAGAAGAAGAACACATCCTACAACAGTCCAAAAGCAGGGGATGCTCCAAAGGCACTGATCAGCCCTTTTCTTGCCCTAGGCTTGCTTATGGAAAGAGGGGGTGACTGCCCGTGTCTTTTAGGCTACAAGGCACTAAACATCCTGTGCCAGCTTTGTGCTCAGGCTGACCACAAAACCCACCTGCTCTTGTGGGAAAGGCCTAAGCCATCCTTTCAGCACCACAGTAGATGTCACAAACGCAAGCAAGATATATGGGGCAACCTAGCAAACCCGTGGAGTCTTGGCACATATAGACTGTTTGTAAATACACACTCCGGACTAGTGTGGGTACGAGTTTTCTCCAGTATTTCCTGAAAGTCAGTTTCCTACCA
The DNA here is from genome assembly GCA_013398815.1 of Ibidorhyncha struthersii. NCBI lineage: Eukaryota > Metazoa > Chordata > Aves > Charadriiformes > Charadriidae > Ibidorhyncha > Ibidorhyncha struthersii. Next base: position 52,650 of record VZSZ01011723.1, read on the forward strand.
TTGAGCAAGATGGTGGAGTTCCAGACAAAGTGGACAGCTGGTACTTAGGATGGGACATGAGTTTGTGTTCATACTGCACAGTGTAGGTATATCACGTGAATCCCCTGAGCACTAGCACACCTCCATCTTTCAGCCTTTTAGCCATACAAAAACATTGGACAGCCATACAAATTCAATGGAGATTCTTCCTTACAGCCTTAACAACCAACTTACAAAAAGATGCTCCAAAGAACACACAATACACAATTCAGCTGAGTTTTCCATTTCTCTGGACATACTTCTGGAAGTGAAGCAAAACTTGTATGTATTAAATGCCAGACCATGACCTTGGGCTGCAGTACTGAGCCCAGGGCACTGAGCGCCAGACACAGATGGGAGGACTATGGTCTCCAGACAGACGAGTGACCTTCCTTTAGGGAGTCTGTCCATCTCTGTACCAGCAAGAATGAGGAAAGTCATATCATCTCTTATTCTTTAAACACTCAGGGCTAGAACAAAATTTACACTTATCATTTAAGCTAAGTGCCCTGTAGAAACCACATAAAATGCAACTCCTTTTCCCAAAGGCGAAGATTTAAAAAGAAGGAAAAGATTGATGGTGCTGAGTGCTTAATGGGTTGCGACTTAAGAGATCTGATTTGGAGAGGACAGCCACTTGACACTGTTTAGGGAGCACAGCCTTCAAAGGAGTCTGTCTGGAGTAGAGAGAGCTGGCAGCATCGTGGGGGTCCCCCAGGGCAGCAGGGCAGGGTCTGGCTCTGCTGCGGCAATGCTGGGGCAGGGAGAGATGGCCCCAGGGGTCTGACACGGGTCCTGGCCCAGGGCAGGGTAGGGGGAGGCCAGGCAGGGACAATATGGCCCCATTAGTGCCCTCAGATTTTCAGATGATATATCCAGAGTCACCACATCTTCCTGAAAACCTTGGTGCCAAAATCTAAAAGACAATTGTAACATGCGAAGGAAGCTACGCTACCCACAGGGAATGGCTTGTCCAGGAAGGACTTCAGCTGCAGTTATACCAACTCATTTTATTATGTGGTACCTTGTGAGAGTCTGCAGTCTTTTTGTTGTTTAAAGCCTGGAGAAGAATGAGGAGATTTAACCTGACATACAGTTCGATAAGCAGCTGTGGGAAGTAACTCCAAAAGAGGCTGGTGTTCTGAAAGCAAAGCATGCAGCTTCAGCATCTGAGATGGATGGTGATGAGAGGGGGACATTTTAGTATCAAAAAGATTAGGAGATTGAAACAGTGGAATCACAAGAATAGTCAGATCAGGAGATGGCAGGTTTAAAAGAAACCCTTTTTTCTAGAGAAAAAAAAATAGGTTTTTGTAAGAGCACAAATATGAGAGAACTTAGAGAAAGAAAAATTAGGATGGGGACAAAAATGAATCTCTGAGGGATGCCAAGGAGGACTGAAAGAATAGCTATGGGATACAAGGAGACCCATGTGAACAGCCTGGAAACCATGGAAGACAGAATGTCACGGAGCAGAAGACCATCCAGAGTATAAAAATCAACAAGTATGAGAGGAAGACAGCATAAAGCACTTGAAGCCCAGCCAGGAAAATATGTATTCAGACTGTTTGCGTTGTTTCTGCTGCAGTTGTTCTGTGAATAAATACCAGTTCCTGGCAAAACCAATCCCGTTTACAACATTCATACAGATCTATATATTTCAAAGAATACAGCTAGACATTTCACTACTGCTCTCCTTTATTCTCCTCTCGAGTCAGTCCCCATGATGTCCACAGAAATCAGTGGAAGTAATCCTGATTTTCAAAGATGTAGACAAGGCTGGAATCAGGCCCAGGAGCATAGATTTCAAAATATCCAATTGACACCTGATATGAAAGCCCCCTAAACAAGTAAGGGACTCTTTCAGCGTGCTTGCTTGGTCTGTGTGTGTCCTACCTGCTGCTTGCACAGCAGACGCTGTAAGATCTGCCAGAGGAAAGACAGAGACAGCAGACAACTAGGTTGAACACAAGCAGTGATACTAACAGGGCGTGGGCAGCACCCATTCAGCGAGACCATTAACTGCCAAAGGCACTCCACTGCGAGACAAGCTTATGTCTGCCCAATTTTTTTCTCACTGAATGCAGAGATATTCTAGAATTTGTTACGGTGTTCCCATGGAAACTTTCCCTGTGTCATGCACGTTTGCCTTGCCACAGGTCACATTCTATTTCATCTTCAGTCATTGTTATTATTAATATAGACGGCAGTTGCTTTATGACTGCCTTGCAGCACTATAGCTTGCGTACTCCTAAGACCACCCTTTAAGATAAAGATTTAATTGTCCTAATTGTTAGGATTTAGTCTGTCATTTGCTTCCTGTATACAATACGGCGAGGAGAAGATCCTCATGGGCATTTTTTGCCAAAGCAAGCAGACTGTTTCAAACAAAATGTTCTAAAATAGCATCTGATGTGTTTTGCATAGGATATTCTCATTCCAATGTCTATAAAGTTCTGAACCCCTAATACAGCTTGTGAAGGGTCAGTAATTGTAACTCTAATAGTTGGGCCTATTACAAGGCATTATCCACAAGACAATTTGCTATTCAGTGCTTTAAAATCCTGTATTTGGGAAAAAATGGCCCATTGTGCTTTTCTTCATTTTGACTACTAACATTCTAGCTGTGAACATTTTCAGACAGATACTGTAGTACTCCCACTATGATCTTCTTTTCTCCATATACTCCCTCCAGAAATTTTTACCTGTTGGACCCAGGTCACTGTAGCCCAAGATAAAGAAATTTTGGGTCTTCTCTGGGTAAGGAAACATATATATATATATATATATATAAAAAAAGTACATATGTATGCTTTTAAATAGCTGCAGTTCTGCAATTGCTTGGCTAGAAAATTGGATTTTAGCAAATTAGCCCTCAAAGAGGAAAAGCATATGAATATGTTGGTGAAAATCAGTTTAGATCTGTCCCAAGTTACAGCATGCTGAAAATAACATTTTGCGCAAAAGCAATCTTTTTTTAGAAGGAGCGCTTAAAATTGAAAACATGCTGCATGAGTGCACAGCTAATACAATCATACATTTTCTCCAATAACAGCTGTTTCTCAAACAACTCAGTGTAAGTCCCAGCTTTTTGCTGCGGCTCCTTCCAGTACTTTCTAATAAATAGCATTCTGTGTTCCCATATGTCATATGCATAATATGTAATAAGATAGAAAAAACAGCTATACATTTATATTTAAGATATAGAAACAGCTTGTCAGTGTGTAGCTGTGCAGTCCTGAAGAGCTAATGGAGCAGATGGAGGTTTGGTCAGGACTGATGCTCTGTTTCCTCCTGTTTCTACAGAAGGATTTATCCTGGCTCCCTTATAACTTTAAGAGGATGGAAAACCCTACCTACCCCTACTGGCAATGTGCTATTGTCAAGTGTCTGCCTGGTTACAATTCCTTATCACCCACAACAGAGCGTGAGAAACCTAGGCAGTGACTCCAGCGATGCTGCTTTCCCTTCGGTGGGCTGGAAAGGGGGAAATTAAATTGTCTTCCTGTTCTTTCACTATATTGCAACAAGAGGAGTCCCGACATACCTCCCTTTTACAAGTGCTTTTAAAATATGTTTTATCATGTACACTTGTCTTCTTGGTAAAGCATGCAGTGCCAGTATTTTCAGTCTCCTTTCAGTGCAGAGAGGCATTGCTGCACTTTATCTTTTTCTCATTCTTTTCTGAGCTTATATAAGGTGCAGTCTCTCTGAAGTAGGTTGATCTGTGTGGTACAGTGTATGCAGGTGAAGCTGCACCACTGATTTGATTAATGGCTGCCTTCTCTTCTGATTTGCATCTTTTCCCTCCTGTCTTTTAACATGGTTTTGTTTTTTCAGTGTCTAGCTGCTCGTGAGCATGATACGGCTTTTGCTACAACTTGTTCTCTTCCCAATGAGATGTTGGTCTCTTTTGTTGGGTTGATAGGAAACAGAAGGCAAGCCTGTGATTGCAGGAAACTTTTTAATATCCAGCCACAGAAGAGGGCATCCATATTCACAATGCACCCGTAATTCTAGGTGGCTTTATTGTCAGTTGTATAATTCTAGTGTTGAAAGTATTTTTGAAGCAATACAGAAATCACCACAGTGGAAGAAAAAAAATACCTTGAGAGACCTCTGCTTTGCTGGAATTCATGCTTTATCAAAATTATCAGAATAATAAGATCAGGATGAGAAACATCTTTCCTCCCAGCACTTCATGGATCTCCTCCTCTGCAATAATGTCAGCATCTTCAATCAACTAGCTGATTTAATGAGAGTATTTTTGTTAGCAGAAAGAAAGTATAACATATCCCATGCTCTTTTTGAAATTGTAATAAAAATTAAAATATTTTTTTTAAAAGTGTAGTTCAGATAAAAAGCAGGCAATCACACATAACTGATTCTGTAGGTTTTAATCTCCTAAAGCAGTGACTGGACAAAACACAACACCTTTGCTTAGATCCAAGTCTCTGTCTGACTGCAGTAGAAGATTATGCCTTTTAAATTATTTTCATATCTCCTGAACTGTTGCAGCGAAACACCTAAATATACTGTCTCTAATTTCCTCAGGGTATAATGCCTATAGAACATGAAAGTGTGTCCTGTGTTAGGATGCACAACCCATCAAGCAAGATAAGACAAAAGCATAAAATTACAAATTATTCTGTTCCATAAATATAGCTTCACAGCTGTGCTACATTTAAATACTCATCTTTATTGGGAAATAAGACAAGCTCAGACACAGATCGAACAAGTTATCTACAGTGTTGCTGCAATGCCCACAGATCCTCCAGTGTTATACGAGGGATTTGTTAAAAAAGAAATGTTATCTCAAGCCTCCTGCTTTACTGCTGTATTTGTACGCTAAATGGAGACCTGGGGGACACAAATCTATGCCCTGTTTGAGGTCTCCCTTAAACTTACAGTTTTGCAGCTATGGAGTGAGTCTACCTACAACAGACCATGGGTGAGAAGAGTGTCCAGGCAAGGAAAAGATGTTCAGAAATAAACTGGAGTGATTGTAAGAACAATTTCATTAAATGAAAATGAAAAGCCTCCTGAGCCATTTTACTTCCATAACTCTAATTAATCAGAATGATTTTTTCCTCATTCCCTAACGTGTTTAAAAGTCAGGTTTTCTTTTAAAATGTATTTTAAATGCCACCCCATTTATTTTAGAAGCTTAAAATCTACCAGCTCTCTGTATTTAATCCAGACCCACTGTGGCTGTATACATAGATACATACAATACGACGGGTTTGGATTGTAACATCCTCCACTAAATTTCCCAAAAATAGTTTGCACAAAGTTGCATAGCTCCAGGCCCTTATCATCTATGCATGACCATCTAAGCTAATTTTAACTTGCAGAGTTTCTTGAATACTCTGCAAACCTCTAGTTGCCATGGAAACCCCTGCACCTCAGCATGCACGCATAAAACTTCCGCAAGGAAAACCACACAGGGAAATTGTGCCTGTTTTCAGGTTAAAGGCTAGTTAGACTTCACGAATATTACATATCTCTAAAACATCAGCCTTTATGCATTTCAGAAAATGACATCATTTCACCCACAACAGAATGCATGAAATGGTACTGGGTAAATGTCCCACCTGACAGAAGGAAAAGCCTGGACAAGACAATAAGAACTTCTCAAAATTTTCATTAAAAATTACCAGCCCTTGTATAGAAGTCATCTTCTCCACCCTCACCATGCTGAGCATGAGAACTAAAAAGAATAATGATGTTTTCACTTGTCCTTACAAAAAGTGACTTCTCCCAGGCAAACAGGCAGCTGGAATTTTGAAATGAAGTCTCAATAATTAACACTTCAATAAACTTTATAATACTAACATGAACAAAAATCATCTGCTGACTTGAAATAAACAATGCACATAGAACCACATTAAAGCATTAGTCAGTGGCCATAAATGCCTGCTATTTTTGGTGGGTTTTTTTAGCAAGGGCAGGCTACTGATAAGGAAGAGAGACATACCACGGGAAAGGGGAAGACAGAAAGGAATATGAGCCAACTGAAATGCTCTTCCAGATGTAGCTTATCACGGGGCATCATTAGTACCCACTTCTAGTGTGTGTTTATTCTTTCTCCATTGATTGTATCAAATGGTTAGGTCTGGGGGTTTTTACCTTCCCTTTATATTGGAAAATATAAAAAATATATTCTAAAACATTATCAGCAGAAAAAATTGGTTAACCACTGTAAATGTCACAAAGGATACCCTACATGCTTCCACTCCACTGGTTATAGCTAATGTTGTTTAAATTGTTTTGCCTTTTACCACCCCTCTGGACTTTGCCATTGCTGCAGCAGGTTAAATCTAGATGAGAACTGAGACACACCTGATTTCTGTTCCTGGTACTGACACTTTCTGACTGTTTTGGCTGGTTTATTTAAACCCTCTCTCTTCAGTTTCCACATGTATATAATGGGAGGTCACGTTCTCTATTTCCAGTGGGTACTTTTGGTTTAAGTTAATTATATAGTATTGCAAATAGATAAAACCATGTGTCTACTAAGCATTATTGTTATGCATATAAATATTATGGCTAGATTGAAAAATGAAGAAAAAGAATTATATCAAATCAAGAAGCCACATACAATTTATATTTTGTATGGTTTTGATCCCAGCTTATGTTACTTTGTAAGCTAATATATGAATTCTAATCAGATTGGTTATAATTTTTTTATATAAAATAATGAAATAAATATCTGTGGTGCAGAGCTCGCTGAGATCCATTAAGAAATAGCAAAAGAGATAATTCTCTATCAATTTCAGTAGATTACCCCTTCCCGATAAAATACTTCTTTATTGATTTTTTGCATATTAAAGTCCACAGGTTCTTTCCAGAAGGGATGCTTACCAGCTTTTAACTAATAGCATTACAACATCACTTCCACCTTCTCTATCGGCAATAAAATGTAACAAAACAAATTACCTGCAATGGAACAACTGCTACGGAATATGAAAAAGCTCTGTTCACCTTTATGTTAATGGACAAAGGGCATGAAAAATGGAAAACTAATCCAAAGTTTTTAGCAATTTTCATATACATCTTACCTGATTTGAAAATGGGCTCGCTGTTCTGAAAGCATTTGGTATCCTTCATACAGGGTTGGGTTTATACAGCTGTTTTTCAGTCCATTGGCTGATGATGACATCAAATACAATAAAAACAGAACACACCATCAATAGCATCATCAACATCTGTTTTATGATTAAAACTATTGTAATTCCAGTCTGTACCCCAAACAGAGATGTAAGGAGAGAGTTATGAGATGTTTAGCACAATACGTCTTCATTTAGAAGTTAGACTTGATTAAAAGTCCTTGTTCAGGTCAGGTACCCTCTTTACTGTAATGCTAGAAATTTATTCATCCAGCTGAAAATACACAACCTATAACAAAAATATAAACTTTTAATAAAGTTCTTTAAAAAAAAAAAAAATAGCTGACTAACATGTGCAGGCCGGAATCCTGACTTGATACATTTGAGTTCTTTGCTATTAACCATCCAATGGAAGAGAGTGACTCAGTAAGTCCTTTGACAATCCAAGAGCCTAGAAAAGCAACAGTGTCTAGCATGATCCCAACGGATTCCATTTAAGACCCAGGAGGGATTTTACAAGCAATAACAAACCACAACAGTAAAATAATGTGTCAGGGAAGGGTATCTTATTTTGGTTTTACAGATGGAAAAACTTAGGGGAATTACTGTACCAAGATCAGACAATGCATCAGCAAGAAAACCAAAGCCCAGAGTCCCGACAACTTGAGTTAAGAGAACAGTAATTCACAAATTCACAGCATGGCCATGTAGGTTGTGAAGAGGTTGACATGTTGAATAATGTTATGAAGATGCAAATTACTACTTTCTCAAAACAAGGTGTTCAGACTCCTGGCTTCTGTGCTGAAGACACTAACTTCCTGAATCATTTGAAAGATGTTAAAGCCAGAAAAATACACTGAAGAACACATCAGGAGATATCTTAGTAGCTTGTGGTCATAAAACTATTTTAAGGGGTAGGAACATTGTTCTTGGCTTTTTCTCATGTGCCTGTGCATCAGTCAGGATCTGGGGTCATGTTGCAAAAGGAAGGTGACAGGTGAGGAAGAGGAAAGTTCTCCCATAAGTGTTTTTTTGACCCAGTAGGATGAGGTTGAAAGAGGAAGTGCATACAGTATTCCTTCTGTGAAGGCTATTTCATTAACTTTCCCAGCCTTTCTTAATGGTTTCTCCATTTTTTGTCTTTTGGTCTCGGGATATTTTTTTGGTGAAATCACTTTGGTAGAGGTGGGGATAGAGAGAAGGAAGATGTCAATGGAAATCATGTTATCATGCTGTATTGACTTTAGATGCTGTATTAGACACTTTTTTGCTGAACTGAGGCCAAAGTGAACCCATTTGACGGATATGATCTTTATCTTTTGACAAGCAGCTACACTGCTGCCAATGCCAATTTGGATGTTAGCATATGGTTTTGTGCTTAATGTCTTTAGCTATATGCACAGCTATTTAAATTCAGCTGTTTTTTCACTGTATACGAACATGTATGTAGACTCTTTTGAATCCTCAAACAAACTGAGCAGTTCTGTGGTTCAGAAACAATCGTGCCAGATAGTAGTTAATAACTGCGATCACAGGATATATGTCATAAGGCATCTAAACAACCACAGCATTTCAGCCTGTAGCTCTTATGAAGCTCATCCCAAGCAAAGGTGGGAAAGTCCGAGTGACTGTGCCAGGGCAAGCCAGGTGGGAAGAAGGGCCAGGCTGCACAGCCGGACCATGCCGGAGGTGGGGAGCAGCATCTCACACCCACACCAAAGGCAGCAGCTTACACACAACACTTCTGCACTAGTAGAGAAGACTCACTTCTGCCACAGGAGGTCTTTTATGTGCTTTGCACTCCCATGATGAGGAGCCATCTCATCAGACTTTCCATCCAGTCTACACCGGAGATGTTTTTCTCTGCTTTCCTTTCTGCCAAGTGATTGAACTCTCTAACATCCTCATTCTCTCTCATTCCCTTCACCCCTTTCTTTCTGCTTCTTTTGTTTTGTCCCCCTTCTCCATGCAAAAATAAAACTGTTTCTTATTTTCACATTATTAAATCCTCTCCCCCCAGCTCAAGCGTCTGTAATACGTTAAAGTGCCCATTCCCTAAAGAGGACCAAAACAAAAAAAAAACAAGCACCAGGATGACATTTTTTATTCCCAGCAAGATCCCTCCATTTGTATGATGTATAAGTTGTATATATGTTATAATCTTTAAGTTGAAAAAGAAATGAATAAATAGATTCATTAAAATCTTGGACACTTTTTACCAAAAAAACACAACAAAAACATTATGGCATAAATCTCAGCTCTGGGCTACTTAGTTAAAACACACACTGATATTTCTCATTTAAAAGTTTGGTAATCTTGTAATAAAACCTACCTCAAGCAAAAGTCAGCCTAAGAAAAGTCTGTCTCTGAGGAGGAAAAACACTCCTGTAAAGTATAATAAGGCTGATGAAGCTTAATTGTGACTACCTACAGTGAATAAACTCTATGAACTGAGATGTGGTGAGCTTGGGGGAGACAGTGGATTTGATTGTTATCATGTGTACATTGCTTGCCAAAAGACCAGGGCAGCTCCTTTTTAGCAACTCTTAATTCCCATAGGCTGTGTGTCTGCTAGGTAGAGAGGAGAAACTGCGGGATGCTAAGCGTAATTTACTGCTACAGCAGAAATGATTTTAGACATTCACTGGTGTTTCTCATACATCAAAAACAAGTACATGACACACAGAAGATCAGTGAATTAAGTCTTCAGAAACTACGTGGTTTTAGATTATCTTTAATCACAAGCATTTGTTTACACAGCATCGTATTATACTTCAAAACACATTCTCAGCAGCTCTGATGTGTCACCCAGTCTCACTTGATCACAGATGCTTAAAGAGGAGCATGTCTTAATCCAGATTTTAACTTCACGTATTTTTCTCTACCCCTTCTACACAGTCTCACTGCCCAGCCTCACTGTCTTGCCCTCATGATTCCCCCTTTCCTTCTATCACGGATTTTGTCCTTCCTGTAGCCTCAGTATTGGACTTGACCATGGGAACAACTGGGTCTAGGCAGGAGTGGGCAGTCCCACCCAGCCAGCACTTCCAGCTCGAGGGCACGAGGTGTGACACTTGGGCTTCTATTGGAAAAAAAGCAGAGTCCACAGGCTAAAGAAATTCAGCTGTGTGTGAGTAATTACAAAGAGCAGCCTCCCACGCGACAGACACCAGGAATGACGTTTGATATTTTTGTTTTTCATTGTTTCCATTTTCATTTATGCTGACTGTTCACTATAAAGCTTTACAGCTACTTCCTTCACATTTTCTTCAACTCCACCTCAGTTCAGCTGTCCTCAACAAGTATTTCTTCCTTCTTGCCTTCCTCTCCCCTGGCCTATTCCCACATGGTATTTTTCCTCTATACTTATCTTTCTGTCCACTAATTTTCTTTAAACAAAATTCAACTCCAGGAACAAAATCATCTTTCCATTTACTTCATGGAGAGGAAACTGAAAACTGTGAAAGTAGCAGGATATCTTCACACAGCCCCTCTGCTTTTAGGATTTATCCTTTCCTCAAATCCTTTCTCTCTCTTGACTCTTTTGTTTGTAACAATTTCAGAAAATGTGATGAGTTCCTTTACGGCTTCTTTTGCTAGGGTGGTTTGCATGATGACGGTATTTTATGATGAAAGGCCATCCATCATTTGCTACAATATGGTCTTCCAGTTGCAGCTTTTCAACAATGCAATCCTTAGAATATAAGGATTACATTAGCTATAACTAAATGCAATCTCCTAGCATAGAGACCATTCCAGCTAAGAGGTGATGAAGGTGTGAATAAAATCCAGCTTATTGCCCACCAGAGTGGGACAGAAACTTCTGGCCCCTTGATGATCAAAGCAAGTATTACTCATGAATACATCGTATGTGATAAGGTGATAGTTTGACACATGTTGCTGTTCTTTGTAATATCTGATCAAGTCATTTAGAGGATGCAAGTAGATAGTTGGAGGTCAGTAACAAGTGGTGTCCCTCAAGGGTCAGTACTGGGTCCAGTCCTGTTCAATATATTCATCGATGATCTGGATGAAGGGATAGAGTGTACCATCAGCAAGTTTGCTGATGACACTAAACTGGGAGGAGTGGCTGATACGCCAGAAGGATGTGCTGCCTTACAGCGTGACCTGGATAGGCTGGAGAGTTGGGCAGAGAGGAACTTAATGAAATTCAACAAGGGTAAATGTAGGGTACTGCATCTGGGGAGGAATAACCCCAGGCATCAGTACAGGTTGGGGGCCGACCTCCTGGAGAGCAGCTCTGTGGAAAGGGACCTGGGAATCCTGGTGGACAACAGGAT
>VZSZ01011723.1:64481-98349 GCA_013398815.1 Ibidorhyncha struthersii
CAGAGGTCCCTTCCAACCCTGACTATTCTGTGATTCTGTGATATTGAAAAGGACCAAGAAAATGTGGATGTTGACACTAAACACCTGTACATTATGTGTTAATTGGTGAATGTAGAGTTTCCAACAGCTTTCATTAGAAGCATTCCTCCAAACTATTTTGTTGCTTTCCTTCTTATTTCAATTTCTGTGAAACTCAGGGAGAAAGGATTATCCACCAACACCAATAAATGAAATAAAGCAACAAGAATGGGCAAGAACTTTCCTTACATGAACAGATGATCATCAGAGAGTTTACTGAAAGGGGTTCTAATACAAAAACTCCGAATCTGTCCACTTACTCCAGGGCTGAGCTCAATTTTGCAACACGGCCCCTTTTTCTCTTCCCTCTCCTGCACACTGTCTCACATGCAACACAACAGCCGTGCACCGGTTGGGTTTCAAATTGCACAACGGGTACAGATTTGCATAAAAGCAAGGAGAAAAAAAAAAAAAAAGCACAGTGACCATGTGGCACGGAACATACAGGATAGCTCGAGATGGGTATTTTAAGGGAAATCATAGTGCAAAAGCCAGTCGCTGCGTGGTGCAGATGGCAAAGCCCAAGTCAGAGTTCAGGTTGCCTTTGTGGCAGCCGTCACACAATACTCCACACCTTTGCTTTCTCCTCCAGCTTCTCAGATTATCACTGACGTCTTTGAAGATGTGCTTGCATAGCCCAGCTGATAAATGTCTTTAGTATAATGGGGAAAAAAAGCAATTATTTGTTTACAAGATAAGACATGTTTTGAAAGTCTGCATTCAGTAAACTATGAAGTACCCGAGTCTGTTTTGTCATGCTCTGGTTTTGTGGTTAGAAAGTAAGTTTTGGTAGCTAAAGAAGAAGTGTTACAAAACAGCCCCGTTAAGCAATCATGTATTCAGATGACTGTACAGAGAGAGGCTAATTCCTGTTTAGATTTCACTAAGTATATATGGTGAAAGAATACCATCAGCTTAAGTTTTCATGTTTTTCTTACTCCAGTAATGTCGTAACTTCAGCCCATGGGAAAAATGGGGCACTACTTCTATCATAGCAAGAAACCATGGCAAATAAGTGGTTCATACAGTGCTGGCTGTCTGTTTTACTAAATAATTTCATGCTCAGATCTGGTATAGAGCCAGAGATCCTAGCCTATACTAACTGCTTGGCTGATACAGCACACAGCTCTAACCTTCTGGCTTGGCATAGTCTAACATGCTGATGTCTCTCGTACAGACAGGACCAGCACAGTTAGCTCCTACCCCCTCCTTTGCACGTGCAGCCTTTGGTGTAAAGGCCATTTTAGGGATAAGAGAGGACAGTGGTGCACCTCAAGGTGCTAGTTCTCAGGTTGTGCAGATCAAGGACCTCATCTGGGAACGCCATTACTCCCTTCTTAGCTCTTATAGCTCAGTTTCACAGTGAAAATGAGGTTTTCCATGAGAAAATAAGGATTGGGTAAAATGAGGGAAGGTGTGGTGAATGATGAGATTTCATTCTAAAGTGGAGGTGACCCATGAGCAGTCAGGGGATGCGGCTGGAGTTACAAGCCTGGAAATGTTCCCAGATCCCCCAGGATAGACATAACCCCGATCTGTTGTTAGGATTTCAGTTTATCCCAGGGCTGAAGCTGGACTGGACTGATCCTGTTCTCAGTTACAGTGCTGTAACAGTCCTTTGGATGAAATCCAGACTTTACTGAAACCTGCTGAACTCCTCCAAGTCCCCAGCAGGACTAGAATTTTAGCCTTTATTTTACAATTATTTTTCTCTAAATACATACATACATGCATAAAAAAAAAAAAGAAATCAGAGATGCAGCTGTTGTATGTCTGTTGATTCACTGAACACAGTTCATAGTTTTGTTGTCCCTCTACTCAAACCAAGAACTGAGGCCAAATATTCCTTTTCATTTAAACTGAATATTGTGATTCTCAAAGAAGAATCACAATGTGTTTTTTCAAAATAAATCAGTATCAATTTTTTAAAAATATAGTTGACAATCAGAACTTTTTATTTAGAGTTATTTACAATTAGTAGTTTCTCAATGGCAACATTTATGTCTCAGTTGGGGAGAAGAGCTATCACAGTAGCAAACAGAATAAGATATGGAAACTGCACTTGCTATGACAACTGTACTTGCAATCTTTTGCTATGAGTGCATGTAAAACCGTGTTTAGAAAAGGACCTCACCATCTGTGTGTTATATATATATTCATTAATTATAAATGTCTGGTACCAGACCCAGTATCCATCTGAGTTCTCAGACTCCTTTTTTTTCCTACCTTTCTCAGTATGCTTTTTACTTTACCTGGATATGAAGGTGAATATATTACTGCTTTCACGGATGTCAACAGTAAAAAATACTTGCTATTTCTCATTCTTTATATTTACATTAAAGATACTGTCATCTGTCTTAGTAACAAAATATAAGCTCAGCATGTAACCTAAGGGAACAACCATAATTTTGAAAGACAAAGAATAAACTTCTCATGTGAGGAATTTGCAAATGAATATCCCTTGTTCATATCGTTAATTAGTACCTGTGTATGAATCACCAGATGTAGAATTCCAGAGAATAGATTATATCATTTGTCTCTGATCATATGGCATAAGTGCACTTGAATTTAAAATAACACTTTTTTCCCCAACCAGTACTCCTGTTCCTGCTTAACTGTAACAGGAATATATAGTAATCACACCTCAAAAAACTTGATGGTGTTGAAGGCAGCAGTTTATATCTGATAGTTTTACTTTTTCCTGGGTGAATACAATTGTGGTTGTGTAAACTCCTGTGTATAACTCCTATTCCCAGTGATTGCCTTTTTAATTAACCAGATGAAGTCACACTTAGTACTAGTTCAGAAATTCAAAAAAGTCCCGATTGTTAACTTTATTTTTCGAAATACAAACACAAGCCTACTAAGAAAAATATACTATGGACCTTTGAAAGTAATTTCTTTCTGTGTTAAAATAAATATTGAATTACTTTAAAATCCTTAAGTCATGAACTATACAAAATATATTTAAAAATATGTCACATTTTAATAGTCCTGATTCTAACTTCTTATTTCCTCCCACTAATTTTAAACCTTATAAAATATTGAAAAATTTTAAAAGTGAAACCTTTCATGTACATAGAAGGAAATGGGGCATAGATATTGTAGATTCCATATACTGTATTCCTCCAAAGCCAACGTGCATTTGCAGTGCTTGTTTTGCTATGCACACATGTATATAGCACTGTAATGCCAGAAAACATCAACGTGATAATAGCTGCAAGTGTGTAATAAAATTTAGAATGTATGTTATATCTGCATATGACTAAAAAAATTAACAAAATGATATAATAGTCTTTCCTCCATCAGTTGTTAAGATATTAAACAATATGTTGGTTGCTACACTTATTCTGCAGGCTATTGGAAGATTGCATTTAATGTCTTTGCTAGGTCAAGTAGAGACTGATATCTGTTCAATCCAATTTGCCTTTCAGGCATTTCTAGAGATACGTGCAGTCTCTGCACACATATAATGCTTTCTGTCTGAAAACGAAACCATTATCACAGTGAGTTTTCAAAACCGCTGAACTCTTAGGTGACTATGCAGCCTCCAGTATCTTGAGGAAAAGTCATGTTATACTTGTTCTGCATTTTTTTTTTTATAAGAATTGTGGTTCAGTTCAACCGTGGTTTTGTGAACACTGAGACACACAACAGGTACACATCTGTAATACTCAAAACTTTGATGTATACTGAAGACAGACTAAGGACCACATGCTATTTTCTCTTTACAGGGTATAGAATTGTATTTAGGATTTTTGTTAGTGGCACTGCATTTAACCTCCAAAGTATTTCAATCAATGTGACAAAATAGCACAGACGCACCCTGTGTTGTAAATTGCCTCCCTGGGCCTCCTATTCTGTTAGTTTATTGGGGGTGTAAAGGAGCTGAACTTTTAAATTCACAGGGTAAAAATGTCTCCAGAGTGTGTCAGATATCCTGACTTCTATAGTTTTCTGAAAACTACCCGTCAAACCTTCGGATGACCTATTGGTATTGCAGTTATGTTGTATTCTTTCTGCATTACCATAACCATAGTTATTAGTTACTTTGCATTAAGTAAAATATTTATTTAAAGGCATGGTGGACATAAATGAGTGGGGTTTAGATCCAAGTCTCCTTTTGCACAGTGTAATATTTATACATACAAGGTCTGTCCTAAAGATTGCCAACCATTCTACTGTTGCTACATCCCTTTTTTTAAACTTGCAATTCAGTTACACTCTAAAGTTTCCTTTATCATTCCGACATTTTACATACGTAACTCATGGCACTGATGTTTTTCTTCTTTCCCTTAAGGTGGGCTATCAAATTGTGCTGTTGATATACCGTAGCAGTCATCCATCAGACTTGTGTTCATCTTACCTTTGGAAGAATGTTTCTCCTCATTTTTAGAATTTAGATTTGGTTGACACTACAGATTCTATATAATATCTTTCAGAAATGTTAAGGAAATACAATGACCAGTCAGGGAACATTCGTGCCAAACACTGCATTCAGCTACTCTTACTCTTTTTTTACAAACTTATCCTTTTCTCTGTCAGCACATTGCACATCCTGAGAATTCATTACAATGAAGGAGCCACTGATGACCAGGGGCTTGAACTTTGGAGTTTATGCAAAGCATGAAGGGGCATATTTGCTTTCATACTGATAGAGATCCTTATGCAAATCACATGGTAAACAGATAAAAGAATGAAAAAATCAGCTGATCTATTGGAAAAGACTTGGAGTGATTTTCCATTATTACCGGTCTCACTCTCTGCGAAGCTGGCATTTATAATCTTGATGTTGGCATTTATATCATACAGTTAAGGGTTTTCAAAGTTCTGTACTCGTGTTTGCTCATATTCCATAATATGCTTTGGATAGATGATTCCCACACGCCTAATCCATTCTTCTTGCTCAAAGAAAGGACGGGATTACCTGCTTCAGCCAAAAAGGATCCACTGCACAAAAATGTTGGAAAACAAGTGATTACAGAGCTGATGATCCTGTTAGCGCTGTAATGAACTTAGCATTACTGTTTTTACCTAAGCCAAGAAGTTGAGATTGTTTTCTATAAACTGACATGAGAAAATTCACAGCCTACATTTATGTTCCAAAAATAGAGACTTTTTTCCAAGTTTCCTTCTTAAGTATATAATTGCTAAATTCATCCATAATAACCAGAGATTGGTTAATTTGACTATAAATGCTGAGACAGTGGGTCTTGGAGCTAGATTTAGTGAAATTGCTGCCCCAGTTATTACAGAATTCATAGCTGACATGTTTAGCATGTCTTTTGCCATAGTAAATTACCATTTTGCTTGGCAGTGTATTGAAATTTATCTACTACATAGAGAAGCCTGTCTTCTCATTTAAATAATTATTGACCTACTTCTTTTTTTTTTTTAGTGAACCTGACGGCAAAAACTGCACACTGTCAGTAACATGGGGTTATCATTCTGCATAAAATGACTGACTGCATTTTAATCAAGCAGAAATGAAAAGAGTTCAGAGGTAAGTGACAAAAATAATTAGACTCAAGGAAAGCCTTCCATATGAATAAGAATTGAAAAGTTTAAGTTCAAAAGGAAAAGAATAAGAGACATGAAGAAGTAGACTGTTAACGATAGGATATTTGCCAACTGCAAGCTGTGGGGTTTCTCCCACCTTCCTTCCTCTTTGGCATCATTGTGGGAACTTGTCTAACTCTGCTGTGGCAGTCCAAAATTTGCCTAAGTCCCCCTTAACTTAAAATGCATAAACATGCTACACCTTGTACCCCATAAATCGGGAAGCACTTTGTTATCTGCTTCATGAACATTTCCTGTGTTTCAAACATTCATCATTAAAGTTAGTCAGGGATAATAAATGAGCCCACTCAGATGCGTTGGGCAGAGCCTGCGGAGTACATCAAACCTCCCTTGACGAGTGCTGACCAAAGTCTTCCTAAAGGCTGCCCTCACCTCCTTCTCCTTCAGCTCAACTTAGAGATGATGCCATTTAGAAAACAGGAGCAGAGAAATGGAGAAGCGGGCCCCAGCTTGCCCAGTTTGGAAAGACCCCAAGGAGCCTTCTTCCTGACATATGGGCATAGACACTGCTTCCTCTGCCAGGAAAAATTCTCCACTGAGTGCTGCAGAGTAGTATTGCATGGCTAGTAGATACATGGGTAGGAATATTGGCCCTTCTTACAAGGGTTTTATAGTGTTTATGGCAAGGAATGACGGAAGATGTATGCAGCTGAGCTAAGGCTTTCTACATCATATGTGTCAAGTATACTGCTCTCCTTAAGAGATAATATGGACATAACCACTATCTATTTTTTTATTGTTATTGTGATACTTTCATGCAGGCAGTTCTTATTTTCTGAAAATGGTTGTGCAACTCTTCTTTCACTTGGATTATACAAATAACATTTAAGGACATACTCCATGTGAAAACCTCAGGTAGTAACACATCAGAACACTGTTTCAATGTACTATGAAAAACATGAAATGAACTTAGTTTCACCAAGACAAAAGACCTTTCTGGCCTGAGTCGTCCCTTTTAGACCTACCTCAATGTGGATATTCCTGTTCAGTCATTTCACTGGTGCAGCAAAAGTACAGGAACCTTTTTATATCAGCATGTGACTTATCTCTTTAAAACACTACATGCTGTGCAGGAGACTGTTTAAGAAAATGGAACATGGAAAAGCAGGTGTGCAAAGACATGTGTATGAAGGAGGTGAGCATAACTCGTCATCCCTATGCTGTCAGCATTTACAGGTTTTCTATAGTCTCCGTACCTCCTCTGTCTCTACCAGAGCACAGTGCCGCACCCCACCCTGCATCTATGTATACGCATGAATAGGTGTGCCTGCGTGGATACACAGGAAGCAACAAAAATGAGTAGGACAGTTGTATTGATAGTAATAGCAGGTTTGTGTGGGTGCAGGTAGATGTACTGTGTCTTATAAATCTAGGACAACAGGAAACAATGTCTCATTAAAGCCATATGTAAGAGACAGGCCACTCATCTATTAAGTCATGATTAATTCATGTGCCAAAGCCCCCATATTGAAATTCAGAGTAATTACAGTTGAGTCATGCAGACAAAGAGACAAACTCCAGGCTGGCGTAGGTATTGCCAAGACATGATACAGCAGCAATCACCTGGGGTGCAGAGAAGGGAGGTGCCGCTTCAAAATCTTGGGCAGAGCCCAGGGCCACATGATGAGATCAAAGTATCAGTGTTTATTTTAAAAGAAAACCTTTCTCGTTCTGTCTGGGTATGAAGAAAAGCTTAAAAATCTAACAGGCTACCTGTTGCTTAGTGTACAGCCTGAAATATTAGCTTCATTAGGAGTAAACTGTCCTGCTGTGTCTCTGTGAAATGTGTTGCCAGCTAAAGGAGGAGCGTGTACTGTGGGGGCAAGGAGGAGCAGAAGCAGGAGAAGGTCAGCCACTGCAGCTGCATGCAAAACTGGGCTTTCCTTTGGCCCCAGAGAGGCCCTGGCTGTGATCTTCGTGAAAAACCTATCCGCTCACATTTTCTTGCTCCCCTCTGGATTTCGTGATGTTGTGAAACTGTGAAAAGATGATTTATGCATGAAGTACAAGAGGGCTATGAGTCATAGTCAAGCTGTACAAGTCCATTCAATGAAGTGTTCCACACTAGACCAGCTATTACTCGCATTCACTGCCTTGGCTGAAGATTCCTCCACTGCTTTGCACAGTAAATAAATAAAGCACACTGTTAACTAAGCTACCTACTGGGAACACAGCCATGCGTCTTTCGGAGACTTGCCCTGACACAGCGAGGGATCAAACAAAGTGCACCTTGGGGAGATGGTAGCTCTCAGGAGAGTTCAAAGTGTCAAATGTTCTGTCAGCATCATCTAATGAATCAAGTATTTCCAGGCATCGAGTCCCCATGCAGTGGCAGTGCAGTGCTGATGTGCTTTCAACAGAGAGAAGTCTCACTCTCGAGTTGCCGAGTGCTGCACTTCTTCTTTGGCCTGTTGCCTCTCTCGTAATGTCCCTGTGTGCCAGGACAGAGGTTGTCACTGCAGACTATGTTTTTATGGGTCTTCAGCCTCCGTTCTTTTCTTTAGCACCAGGGTGCCAATCCTGTTGTCTGTTTAAACCTGCCAGGTTTCTCCTACGTGAGTTTATTGTAGCAGCTCCCCATTTTCTTATTTAAAATGTGCAGAAATTTATAAAAATACGTACACCCTGACACAATCATTTAAACAGAAAAATCTGAATACTCACCAAATATATAGTATGTTGGAAATACAACAGGCTTAAGTTGTAAGATTTTTGACTAAATGATTAAATGTTTATTTGGGTAATAAATTTCCATTATTACTTTGAGAGAAAAAATAATTCTCTCAGTCACTAACTACAATAAAAGTGGCATTGTTATTTCCTAAGTAACTCTCACTCTGCATTCTTTGCTTAGGAAGTATTGATTTGAGACTTTGAGAATCTGGAAATGGAAAAATTACAAAATAAAAAAATACATGGAGAGATTCTTATCATTAGCTTTTATTTAGTTAACACAAAAATAAATATAAATACAAAAATAACATTGGCAGCTTAATATCTGCACTGTGTATCACTCTGTGTGCATTGCCTTTCTGGATGCATAGGAATATAGATATAATGATCATTGATGAAAAAAATTGCAGAGATGTCTTTCAGTACTTGGACTAGAACAAAGGTCACATGCTGGGATGAATGTGAGGTGAAAAAAGGCAGTTGCTTAAGAGCAAAAATTCCCTAAAAAGAGCTAAAAATGTATAATATAGAGTAACAAAAGCAGCAGGACAAACTGGAATAGCTACTGCCTTTGGAGGCTGTTATCTCAAGCTGGAGACTGGTTCGGTCATGTCAGTCTGCTTGTTGGACATTAGGAGCTACCATGACTGGAATCAAGCAAAATAATTGCCATTACTAATAATGACTCTTTTATTATTAACAAAAGGAAAGGATAATTCAGGACAAACAGCAGTGCAAGGAACAGGTAGTTCCTTCTTTTCCGTATCTCTCTGTAGAAAGTTTAAGCTGATGATGACACCTTTGAGAGTGAGTGTGTTCTTGCAGGGGCCTAACAAATCTTGGTCTCACAGGGAGACAGGGGGATAAAAGTTGCAAAGCTGAGTGTGCAACAGAAATTCAGCTATTGGTTACTCTAGAGGACACTTCTAATCTCTTTGTTCCCTTAATAAAAAGAAAAGGCTAATTTGGATCTGTCGCAAATAACTGAAACAATGTGTAGAAGGACTGATAAATTCTTCTGTGGAAAGATAGATCCTGTTTGCTATATCACAGATAATCTATGCAGTTTATTACCTGTGTATTGTTTATTAACTGTGTAAGTTATCTATGATATTGATAAGCGAAAGAAATCAGGAGGATCAACTTTTCAGTAAACCTCTTTCATTTAAATGGCATTCAAAGAAGCCAGCTTTTGTACTTCCAAAGGTGAAAATCTGTTTCAAATAAATCCAAATAACATTGCTCATGCAAATCTTTCATCTCACTAAATTAATGAAGGGTTTCTGACTTTTAAGTACTTATTCAAGAATGCATTATCTTGTTTTCATAATCTTTCTTCTCTTAAAAGAGTGGGTGTAATGTGAGTCATTTCTTTTTGAGTTGCATAAGCCAAAGGCTTGCGTATAACAGCTGGCCAAATTAACTTCTCAATTAATATAAATATTCTAACATAAATAGCTACTTTTCTTAATGAC
The DNA here is from genome assembly GCA_013398815.1 of Ibidorhyncha struthersii. Lineage (NCBI taxonomy): Eukaryota > Metazoa > Chordata > Aves > Charadriiformes > Charadriidae > Ibidorhyncha > Ibidorhyncha struthersii. Next base: position 74,288 of record VZSZ01011723.1, read on the forward strand.
CAATGTAGCACCTTGCTATACTTTACACAGTATGCGTTCAGAAAATAAGGGTACCAAAAATTAGTCTGGCATGTGTTAAGATATAGAACATTTGCACCTGTAATCTTAAAAGAGAGATACTGTCTCAAACATTTAAATAAACAAGGTTTTCATCCAAGAAAGAGAAGGCAAATTATACAGAGGTAACAAACAACCTTGACAGAAAATTTTGAGTGGTCAAAAGGCTGGTTTTGAGATGAAAGCGTTCAAAACGTTCCCAGCAGAAAATGCTTCCAGTAAGAAAAACTTCAGAACCTTTTGAATATATTTAACTGGAAAATTGGTGCCATGAAAGAAGGTGTCATGGCCCTGAAGGCACTAATGGGCCTGACTGTCCCTGCCGCCCCCTGGGGCTCCCCCTGCCTGGCCCAGGACTTCATGTCAACCCCCCAACAGGGCCATCAGCCCCTGCTGCAGCATCGCTGCAGCAGGATTGGTCTCCAGCTGCCCACAGCCCTGCCCTGCCCTGCCCAGCCATGGGCCATGCTGAGCCAGGCCCACATCCCAGCCCAGCCTCCGCTCGTCCCCGTCCCCAGGGAGGGGACCCCCCACCGTTCCTGACCACCAGCCCCAGGGAGATGCCCCGGGTGCCCTGGCAGGGTGGCCGCTTTACAGGGCTGCTTTCAGCTCTGCAGAAACATACCTAGATTCCTCAGCCAAATTTCTCTGCCATGTTTTTTTAATCCACAAATTTCTGTTTAAAACATAAATATGTTAGAAAGCCTGTTTTCTTGAGATAAAGAGCATATGCATGTGAAATCTTGAAAGGTACAGATTTCCCATTCTTCGCCTCAATCAGAGGAACACCGGTTGTCAGATTTTATGGACTGTTTCTTGACCAAATAGCTTTTTTAATATATTTTTAACTTCCAACTGAACACTTCCAGTGTGTCAAATGAATCACAACGTCCAAGGCCCACCTAGATTTTCTGACACAGATTACAGACAATGATATGGAAAGCTGAAGCAAGTGAAAACTGTAAAATACAACTTTTAAACTACCACAGAATGACGAGGCAATTTACGCTGAAAGGGACCTCTGGAGGCTGTTGAGCCAAACATCCTGCTCAAACTGGGGTGGACTCATAAGTCGGGTCAAGTTGCTCAGGGTTTTGTCCAGTCAAGATCTGAATTTCTCCAAGGACAGGGATCCCACAGCCACTTTGGATGCCTGTTCCAGCACCCACACACGTTCACAGAGACAATTGTGCCCTCAGACCTAGCTGGAATTTCCATTGCAGCAACTTATCTCATCCTTTCGATGTGAGCCTCTGAGGAGAGTCCGGCTCTGTTCTCTCTGTAACTTCCCCCCTGCACCCATTAGATATTCGAGGATAGTAATAGGACCCCGCCTGAGCCTCCCCTCCTCTGGGCTGAACAAGCCCAGCTCCTTCAGTCTCTCCTTGTACCTCATGGCCTCCAGTCCCCTAACTATTTTAGTGTCTCTGCAGTGGACTCACTCAGGTATGCCAACAGCTGCCTTGTGACAAGGAGCCCCTACCAGGACACATGACCCCAGATGCAGCCTCAGAAGCACTGAGTGGAAGGATCGCCTCCCACAACCTGCTGTCTGTGCTCCGGACCGTGCAGCACAGCATGTGGTTGGTCTTCAGCATACGGGTGAACTTCTGACTCCTGTTCAGCTTCTTGTCTGGGAGTTCCTCTTCAGCAAATCTGCTTTCTACCTAGTCAGTGTCCAGGCTGCATGGTTGCATGGTATTTTCCCATCCCAGATGCAAGACTTCGCATTTATCTTTCATGAATTTCATAAGGTTTCTGTTCATGAGAATTTCTCCAGCCTATCAAAGTCCCTCTCAGAGACAGCCCTGCCCTCCAGCATTTTGGTGTTATCTGCAAACTTGCTGAGGGTGTGTTCCACCCTATCATCCATGTCATCAATGAAGATGTTAAACAGTTTTGACCCCAGTATCAGTCCCTGGGAAACACCACCATAACGAGACACCAATTGGACCACAAACCCCTTGAGCCCAGTTTTTCACCCATCTTACAGTCTACCCATCTGGGACAAACCTTCTCAATCTGTCTATTAAAATGCTATAGGAGAATGTGCCAAAAATCTTGCTAAAGCCAAGGTCAATGACATCTGCTGCTCTCCCATTGTCTACAGGTCCAGCATTTTATCCCAGAAGACAGTCATGCTGATCGGGCATGGTTTGTTGTTGGTAAATCCATGCTGGCCATTCCCAATGCCTTTCTTGTCCTTCATGCACTTGGAAATGGCTTCCAAGATCATAGAATCATAGAATCTTTTAGGTTAGAAGAGACCTTCCAGATCATCGAGTCCAACTGTACACTTAACACTGCAGAGTCCAACACTAAACCATGTCCCTAAGCACCACATTTACACATGTTTTAAATACCTCCAGGGGTGGGGACTCAACCACTCCCCTGGGCAGCCTGTTCCAATGCTTCATAACCCTTTCTGTGAAGAAATTTTTCCTAATATCCAATATAAAACCCCTGTGTGTGCAAGGTAATCTTTCCATAATTTTCCCAGGAACTAAATTGGGGCCAACTGTCCTGTAGTTGTCCTGTATATAGACTGTCCTTTATGCACTTTTTAAGAGGCATTTTTTTCAGTCACTGGGGATGCCCCCCTGCCCACCATGGCCTTTCAAAGGCAATAGAGCCTGGTCTTGCAATACTGTGGCCAGTTGCCTCAGCATGCTATCTGAACCTAGAGATTTCTTTATGTCCAATGTGCTTAAGCAGTCCATAACTCCATGCTTTTTTATTATGGGCAGTACTTCTCTCCCCCAAACCCAATCACCCAGTACAGAGACCTGGAGATGCCTGACGAAATACCTACTCAGTAAAGACCGAGGCAAAGAAAGTACTTCCTTCTGTTTTCCATGTTCTTTTTCAACCACCCCATTCAGCAGCTGGACACATTTTTGCTGATCTTCATTTTGCTGACGAGGTACCTATAGAAGACCTTTTTACCTTCTACGTTTCTCACCAGCTTCAAATCCAGCTGAGCTTTGGTTTTGCCCTGCATGCCTGGGCAATGCCTCTGCACTCCTCCCGGCTAGCCTAGCCCCACTTCCACCTTCTGTACATATCCTCTTTGTATTTAGGTTCAGTGACGTGTTCTCCTTTCAACCAAGCTGGCTCCCAGTCATGCCTGCTAGATTGCCTGCTTAAAATACTTAGGGTTTTCGGAAAAAAAAACACCCTATAAACGTGTTATATACTCCAAGCATCTTGATTATAAAATGTGCAGGTGTTACCTGTAGCTATTTTGAATAGCTTTGATGTGCATGAGTCAAGAATATATCTCCTTTGACATCTAGATTCATCAGTAAAAAATAATATTAAAAAATTAAAATATCTGTCTAAAATTTGTCTTCTTCCCAGTTCTCTTATACTTATTTCTTACAACCAAGTCTCTAAGAGTCTTTCCTGCTTCCCTTCTGTACAGATGTATGGATAAAGTAACGTGTCATCGGCCTGTATATATATTGTGTGAGTAAAAGAACATAGTAAGCCATGCAATAAGTAACCCTCTTTTACAGTAGTCATCTTAGCTATTTTATTGACTATTAGGAATTCAAATTGCTTAATTGTTTTATCTTTATTACTCATCTATTTAATTGTATTCTAATACGTCTTTTATTCTGATACATTTTGTATTCTAATACACCTAATGCATCTTAATATATCTAATGCATTCTAATACATCTTAGTACAAAATGAAAACTATTGAATCACAGATTGGTAGAATCATGCACACTTTTATGCTTCGTTACAACCATTCTAACTCATACACAAATTAGCTTCTCTCATTTACTGCTTTAACTGCCATATAAAATTAAAAAAAAAAAACAAACTGAAAAATGTTACAGAAAAAATGGAAATTGCAAAGAATTTACTTACAAGTGTTGGAAAAATCCTGAGAAACTAGATCATATAGATCATGAGATGATAACAAATAATTATCTTTCAGCTGTGTTATTGCCTGCATTTATTTCATGAAGGTTATTTACCCTATGAACTGAAAACTTTAACCATGTGTTCTGCCTTCCATTATCTCCTCGCATCTCACAGACTGAGCAGGATGAAGATGTGTCACCATGCAAGCTACCCAGGTAGTATTTAGGCAAGGACAGCAACTGGGAGGATTAATTGTTCATATGCGAAGAGTGGTGACTCAGTGCCTCTGGTTGGAAGTACTCCACCTTTGAGGTGAGAGAATGACAGAGGAATCCTCTCTCCCTTCTGAGTGCCACAGCACGTAGCTTCGTAATTGTGGTCAGACTCCCATTCTGCTTTTGGTTATGCTGTGTCACATCGGCCCCTGATCCCAACAATCCCAGAGGAGAAAAGGAAGCTATTTAGCCTAAACGCCTTGTTCCCAAGACCAACACCAATTTATTAATGTGTCATACATAATTTCTTTAAAAGGTACTTATGATATGTGGGTTGCAAAATGTTACAAAACCCAGATACTTTCACAAGGTAAGCTTGTAGCTGCAAGTCAACCTAATGGGTGAGCTAAAAGCCATGTGGGTGAAAGAGTCAGCCTTCTGAATGCCCTCGGCATGTCGTTGCCAGTCAGCCTAAAGATGCCTCATTTGGATTCCCACTGCAGGTCTTGAGGTATCAATGCAAACTGTCTGGTAGATGAATATTAGCAGATCCACTCTTTCACCCCTGGATGTGCTTTGGTAAAAATCAAATATGTGTAAAATGCAGAGACAGAAATGGATTATCATCAGGTGTATTAATGGCTGACTTGTTGAAAGGAAAATTTAAAAAATTAATAAAGAAAATGTATGTGTTTGTGAGCTGCAGTGAGTATCTGAGACCCACCAATAAGGACAAGATTTTTCATATGAAGAAATTATTTCTGGAGTGTTAGTTATGGGTTTGTTATGTATTTGTATTTATGATTATAGCTGAATGACTCTGAAATGTATTCACATACTTTCCAGGTCATACAGCAGAAAATCATATATATTCACATATTTGAACACTGATAAGAAAACTGACAAAATTATTGAGACCACCAAAAGTGTAGGCCATGTTCACCCACCTCTTTCTCTACTTGCTCATAGTGATGCATCCCAGATCTCATCACCCACTATGCACACAGCTGGGGTGCATCAGTCCGAGCTGTGGATTCTCCTGGAGAATCCACAAGGATTCCACAAGGACCTAAAGGTTCAATGTTGCAATTATTTCCCAGAAATCATGATCCTAAACAGTGCCAAAGTGCATGTATTGTGTTCAGGAGCAGAGAGTAGATCTGTATTCACGTTATGAAATCTCAGAGAGAATATGCATATACATATACACTCCAGCAGGAAGCTGGATTTCTTGAAGATGCATGAGGTAGAGGTAAGGCAGATTTCTTGCCAGTCTCCTCCTTGCAGGATTAATACTCTATTTCTTCTTCCAAATATTGAAGTAGGGTAAATTGTTGACAGCAGAGAACATTACTAAACTTTTGAGCCCTTTGTCAGTAACTTCACAGGGTTTGATCTACAGAGCTTACGCTGGTGTAGTTCATTGCAGGTTGACAATGGGACATTGACACCTTGTCTATGTCACCTGGGGATGGAGCTGATAGAGATGGGGAGCAGCTGCCAGGGTGGCACATGCAACACAAATGCCTGGAGCCTCAACATCCACCAGCACATGCTGGGCATTTCGTTCTGCTGCTACTCTGCAGCAGGACAATCATCGATCGCTAAAATTGGCATCCGATTTCCATCCTGGACTCAGTGGTGCTCCACGCTGCTCAGAGCACCTGACACTTCCAGGGAAGGCTGATCCTGTTGTACCTGTGCAGGACCAAGAACATGCATGAACAGTAAAGCTGCTGATCTCAGAAAGTGCCAGAATGATGGCATGTGCACATGCACATTAGCTCATCTGATTGAAAGAGTGACGACGGTGTGAAGCATCTTTGGCTGGGATGGTGCTGTGCCCTGTGGCATGGGCATGAGCCAAGCAGACTGACTTGCACAGTGGTGAATGCCCCCAGAGACATGATCTTGATACTCATCGAGTACTCATCAGGAAATACATTTATAAAGAATTCCATAAAATTATACTCTTCAGGACACGAGTCAACTGTTAAACAAAAGAAGAAAATAAGAATAATCCCTGGCTATTGGATGTTAGGGTGCTGCAGAAGGCTTTTAAAATTCTGCTGCAGTTTTGGTGCATGCAATTTGCTAACGTTTTCTGAAGTATAGAGGAGGGATGAACCAGAGTCTGAATCCAGTGCTGGGTGCAAACTGGAGTAGTTTCTAGAATTCAGGCTGTTTAAGCAAGTTATGGACTGAAAATCTGCTCAAAGTCTGTTGAAAGATTTTCTTTGTTAGGTTGCCTTAAATTCCCAGTAGAGCCAGTTTCTCCATGTAATCTGGCTGTACACATTACTCTTAAGGGTCCATTTTCCCTACATGGATTCTCTTTTGCAGGAGAGTTCCGCTACCTTGGAGCTTCCAAAGCAGCTTATCACCTCTCTCGATTCTTATACTAACTTAGTTTTAAGAGTAAGTCCTGTGCAAATAAAAATATTTCATTGTAGAAACAGAGAAGATAGAAAGTTGCTGATATGGTTCCATCATTTTCTAGAACAATCATTGCTTTTGGTCTGTGCTACTGGACAAGTCCCTCTTTAAAGTGTTCATATGCTTATACTCACCTTGGACGCTCCTTGTGCTGACCTCATGCTTGTGGTGGTTGTTTCCATCTATGCCACACTTCCAGAGATTACTGGGTTTTGACTTGACTGTTCAGATGTGGTTAATAACGATAAACAGCACGTGGTAACCTCAGAAAAATATCTAAATACTCCTTGATGCCTCAGGAGAATACCTTAGAGAGCTCTAGGTTTCCTCAGAAATTCTATGTATTTCTTCCACTGGGCCATGACAAATGTCTTCATGACAAATGCAGATATTCCTTTGATAGGTGTTACATGCACCCTTTTAAAAGAAACTGAATACATGATTTTGAAGAAGGAAAAGAAACCAAACATATCATCTTTGGTAATCTGAATGCATCTTTTAAGCTGATAAGTAATAAAAAAAAATTAAAAAAAGGCAAAAGTGATCTTGAAAATTGCACCTAGTTGTTATAAATACTATGCAACATTTCTGACAGGGAACAAGATGAGAGAAAGAAGTCTTCTTTTTTTTGTCTTTTTTTTTTTTTTTGCATTTACATCATGCAGTTGACAGTATTTAGCTGACTGCTTTTCCCTAGTGAGGCCAGATCAAGCAGAAACATGCGTAATTTTACAGACACGAGTAACCAACTCCACTCGCTTGAACACCACCAGGCATTACAAAACCAGGGTTCTCACCAGCTGGTGGATGATAGCATGGATCCCCTTTGCAGCAGCTCACAAATGACAGTGTAAAATCAGGGAACTGCTTAGGCAGGCAGCATTTATTTTTCACGCCAGTTGAAGCGACTGTCAGGCACAGCCGCTCAGGGCTTTCCTCCCAGCCCACGCACCCTTCACCGCACTGGCAAACCACTCGTTGGACAGCCGCAGTTTGTATAAAGAACCAGTAGGAAACTATTTACTTTAGATTTTTGGCAGGAGCCATGCTCTGATCATTTATTTCCCGGGATGAGCTGCCCATGGAAGCAGGAGGAGTCAGCAATGGGGATGATGTGGGTTGAGGGGTATTTATGGCTTTGGGAGAAGAGAGTAGGAATGTAACAGCCCCACCTGAGGTCAGTTTAAGTCCCTGTAGTGCCACACCCAATAGGGAAAAATATTACCTGAAATTACTTTCAACTGTTATTAAACTTGATTAACTTTCATACTGACCATTTCTCTGAAATACCAGCTGGCTTTTCTTTTTCCCTGTCTATAGAAATTATTCTGAGATGTTAATACAATGAAACCAAACATGCTGAGGGGAAAATTAATGGGCTCATGAATACAAAAACTCCTCTCTTAAAAGCTCCAAGCTGTTCCAGTGGTAGTGCAGAAGTGGTTTGAGTTTTGGTTTGTTGTTTTTACAAGGCAGACTACAATATTAAAATAAGCAGATCCATCAGGGGACATGTGTCATAATGTATCTCTGGGGTTTAAAGCATGCAAACAAGTAAAGCAGTTTCTTGACCTAACAGTGTTCTTTCAATTTTATACTAACTTTGATTTATAAGAACCAGCTGTTTTGGCTCTGCTAGAAAGGCACTGCTAGGAATTATTAAGCCATTTAGCAAAACTTGAAATGACTACATGAAGGATAAAGCAGTAAAGGATCAGGGCTTCAGGTCTGAAACCCAAAGGGGTTTTAGGTGCCTTAAATCAAAACTCAGTCAACAGTACTCTCTGAACCCCCACTTTGCTTCAGTGTGTTTTCTGCCCAAAAGACTATTTTGCCTACTGGAATAAATTTCTGTCCTAAAGACTCTCATACAACCCCTTTGTGCTTCTTTACACTTAAACCTCAGTAAGACTCACAAAATAGACTGTCCTCTATCTGTCTTAATGCATGACTCATATGAAAGTCATTCTCAAAGCAGTGTCAGTGTTTTTTTTCTGTCTTAATACTTGTGGTGCCTAGCCTAGATGGCCTCTTTCTTAGCTTGCTAGGTTCTTTCAATCCTGTTTTTAGGCTCTACATAAGCACCTACAGGCTGAAGGTTGAGTTAATGTGAAATTTGGAGACCTAAAGTCAAGGTAATCCCCACCAATCTTTTTATTTGTCAAAGTTTTTGGGCACATCTCTTTCTGCCAGAACAGTTCCTGAGGCACCTTTACTTTTTGTGGACTAAACTGGGCTTCTCATTACCTAAAACTGTTTGCATCCACCTGCTAGTAGTCTTTCCATCTAAGTCTCAGTCCAGTAGGCAGGTGTAGAAGATGTTTGCTAGAACCACTTCTCCCTTACATCAAACATTATTAAAAGTTCCATTATTAAAAGTCCTTCTGTGGTTCTGCCCTCTGATCTCTCGGACATTAGTACATTTCTTGTCCAGAGTAGGCTTTTTTTTTTTTTTTAATGTTACAAAAGTGTGGTTTTGTCATGTTCTTAGTCTTGGTTTTCTTATATCATTTGACTTCTAGAGAACAATTGGCGACGACAAGACAGTGCTTCCAGTATAAATATTTCTCATTAGATTACGTCCTTCCTTCACTGTTTCGTTTCCCTTTGACACCCATTTCCCTTTGACATGTTATTTCCCCCCTCCTTCATTTTTCTTTAAATGCATCTTCCTTAAAACAAGGCAACACTGCCAAGACTCAGGGTTCCCTTGATTTTCTTCACACCGCATTGTGCCTACAATTTTAGGTGTTCTCATAAAACAGATAGAGTATTTGTGCTGAAGAGTAGAGACCAACAGAAATACGGGTATCGGAACTGGGAACAGAAATATCATCAGGAATCAAAACTTCCTTTAAATGCTCTCGGAATGAGGTACAACGCACTGAATGAGAGGGACAATACCTGTTGTCTAACCATGCTGTAGACTTTCCTGAAGGCTTTAATAAGCCTTTTCTTGCCCCCAAATCCAAGATATTTCTGTTCAGCTTTCAAAAACAAATGTGATTTCTCATATATTTATGTGACACTGCAGGGCTTGGTTTAGGTCTCAGCTACAGGCAGATTTGCAATTCTAATGCAACAAGGACAAAACACATGTATGCAGGCAGAGAAGGTTAAAATTAGATGGGTTGTTTGTTACTTGTCACATGCTGTTGTAGATTGCATCGGCTCCATGTATGTTATACTATAAAAAGGTTAATCAAAGCCATTGAAAGGAAAATAATGAAATTTTAATACACTAGAGAGGAAAAAGAAAAATAACTGTACCGTTAACAGTCCAAGTCTTTCCCTCAAGCACAATTTTTTTTTATCTTTTTATTGGTGTTTTGCACACTTTATAAATAAAGTTATAGCATGTTTTTTAGGGAAAGCAATTAGCTTAAAAGATAACAGCATTTTATTATATGCCAAAATAGAAAAAAAAAAAAAGTGAATATAGTAGAGCAAAATGCTTCCATAGAAAGGATAAATGGTTAAAATGAGTGCACATGATTATCTATGAAAACCTATGTTTGAATTACAGATTCTGTTAATAAGAGACGTGTACAACAAGACCAAACCATCATGACATATGATTACATTAAACAGATACAGTACATCTTTCACAGCAGCTGTGGTTTAAAACACTCAGAAGAAATGTGTCCTTTTTAGTAAAGACTTTTCAGATTATGACTCCATCTTTCTCTGTTGACCTTTATATAACTGATGAGTGAAATGGTGGTGAAAGAATCGTGAATAAATCCATGATAAACTACTAGACCCAGGTTTGCTCAGAGCGTTGGAAAGGATTGGGGCAGAATTTCGACTTGGCATAATTCTGTCTAGGTGATAAGGTTGGTTTAGTTAGAAAAGAATTCTCAAACGTTAGGGAAGATTGTTCATATTCCCATCCTATATGTAAACAAAGCAAAGTTGACCACTGAGTTGTGGTCAACAGCTCAATGTCCAAGTGGAGACTAGTTAAAAGTAGTGTTCCTCAGGGGTCGGTACTGGGACTGATGCTGTTCAACATCTTTGTTGGTGACATGGACAGTAGGATCGAGTGCACCCTCAGCAAGTTTGATACTAAGCTGTGTGGCGAGGTAAACATGCTGGAGGGATGCCATCCAGAGGGACCCGGACAGGCTGAAGAGGTGGGCCCGTGCAAACCTCATAAGGTTCTACAAGGCCAAGTGAAAGGTCCTACATCTGGGTTGGGGCAATCCCAAGCACAAATACAGGCTTGGAGGAAATGGACTGAGAGCATCCCTGAGGAGAAGGTACTGATTGGTGAGAATCACAGAATCACAGAACAGTCAGGGTTGGAAGGGACCTCTGGAGATCATCTAGTCCAACCCCCCCGTCAGAGCAGGGTCACCTACAACAGGTTGCACAGGCCAGCGTCCAGGCGGGTTTTGAATGTCTCCAGAGTGGGAGACTCCACAACCTCTCTGGGCAGCCTGTTCCAGTGCTCCACCACCCTCAAAGTAAAGAAGATCAACATGAGCCAGCAATGCACTATCACAGCCCAGAAGGCAAACCGTATCTTGGGCTGCATCAGAAGAAGTGTGGCCAGCAGGTCGAGGGAGGTGATTCTGACCCTCTACTCTGCTCTTGTGAGACCCCACCTGGAGTACTGCGTCCAGCTCTGGAGCCTCCAACATAGGAAAGACATGGAACTGTTGGAGTGGGTCCAGAGGAGGGCCACAAAGATGATCAGAGGGCTCGAGCACCTCTTCTATCAAGAAAGGCTGAGAGAACTGGGGTTGTTCAGCCTGGAGAAGAGAAGGCTTCAGGGAGACCTTATAGCAGCCTTCCAGTACCTAAAGGGGGCCTACAGGAAAGCTGGAGCGGGACTTTTTACAAGGGCATGTATTGATAGGACGAGGGGTAATGGCTTCAAACTGGAAGGAGTTAGATTTAGATTAGGTATTAGGAAGAAATTTTTCACTTTGAGAGTGGTGAGGCATTGGAACAAGTTGCCCAGAGAAGCTGTGGAAGCTCCATCCCTGGAGGTGTTTAAGGCCAGGCTGGATGGGGCTTTGAGCAATCTGGTCTAGTGGGAGGTGTCCCTGCCTATGGGTTGGAATTAGATGATCTTCAACGCCTCTTCCAACCTAAACCATTCTATGATTCCATGAAATAAAAAAGTGGTTTGAGATTATAATATCCTCTAATTTTCTATCTTTCCTGAATTAAAAATACTGTCATTATATTGCAGCTCTTGGAATGTATGGATTTTATTAGCATTTGATTAACACACAAAGAAATGAAGAATAATTTATGTGATTATTGAATGATACTTCAGAAATCAGGTGTTAAAGTATCTTTGATAGCGATATGACTTCTTTTTTCATATCAATATCAATTTTCACTTCAGCAAAAGAAGTGTTGGGCCAAATATTTTAATGAACAATTCGTTTTCTAAAAAAATAAGTTTGGCCAAAAGAAAAGAGTGTTTTCTAATGTAAAAAATGAATAGTTAATTTCAGAAATATAGAAACACTTTGCATAAACATTTATTACATTATTTTATGTCTTGTTACTTTTAATTTCCAAAAATATTCTTTCTTTAAGAATATATCAAAATTTACCAACAAAAAAAATAATATTGCGAAATGATCCACAACTAAAAGTATCATTTCATATTCAGCCAAAGGAATGATTTTTAAGTGAATTAAAAATAATTAAGAAATATTTTTTAATCAAAACCAGGTAAGTATTTCTGTTTCACTTGACTTAAAACAAAAATTTCCAGATTCTCTGGTTAGTTGAAAAAAAATACTCTGGAATTTCCACTGTATACCTTACATTCAATTATTACAAATGAAGGAAAACATGTTTCATATGTCTTACACTGGTGATTCACTGGTAAGAATTTAAGAAAAAACATAGATGGTATACTATAGCAAAAAAACAAATACAGTTTACCAACATAAGGATTAAAGATGTAAGAAAAATGTAATTTTTCTCAGAGTCCTTGGGAAGATACTGATTCATTAGCAAAACAGAAGTTGCACTGCAGTTGGTATGTGATAAACACAACGGAAATAATTGGAAAAGTTATTGATGACACTTTGCAGTCGTTTGTCAGAATAAAGGTAATAAAATTGCTAAACCACAGGTTTATTCATAATATAATAAATTAATATAAAAATGCAAAAAGAAAACCATATTATTCCAAGGACCTGAAAACACATCCTCTAAAACCCACATCTTATATTTCTGGTGATGTAGATAGGAGTAAAAGAAAGATGGAACTTTATTTACCCACTGAATACAGACATTTTCATTTCATATTTACCCTTCCAATGCTTGGAAAAAGCATTAGAAAACTCTGTATTTTTATTTTCACAAGGATGAATCATTTATCTGAAAAAAAAAAATGTTACGTTTATAAATGGGCTACAAGTAAACTTTGTTTATGCATTTACTTCTGGCTTTCTCTAATAGGTGGAAATAGACAGGTATTTCTGTCCAATGTCCACATTTCACCAGAACACAGAGTCAGAAGAAGGGCTCACTGCATACAGTGTAGTGAAAATGCAGTTTCATGACTGAAGTTCAGTTTCCAGTAAGTGAATAGATGAATAAACTAGTTTCACGTAAAAACAAAACAAAATGAATAAAGCAGATGAGGCATCCAGAGAAACCCATTTGTCCCATTAAAGGCTGCACCCAATCCCTTTATACAGAGTATTCCCTGAATAAAAGTTGCAGGTGTTACCTGAACAGCTAGAGATTTTAAGGAGAAGACTGAAAAGGATCCACAGTGAGAGGAAGAAATTGGAAAGGGTCAGATTTGTCTTGTTTTGAAGAAAAAAAGGTTTACTGAGTTTGCATCACCTGACAGAAGAGATCTGCTTTTTTCTACAATGTTCAAACAGTGCATGGAAATTGCAGAGGATATTAGAGGTTGTTGCCACTGCCTGTTTTATATGATATGAAGCCAGATCCTTACTCATGTGGACTGTTTTGAGGCTCAGGAGAAAGGTGGGATCTAAAAGCGAGTAATGATATCAACATAGACTTCAAATTGAACTCCTAACATGCTGGCTGGTTACCTTCCAAAACCACCACTTACATGGGTAATGAAAATAATGTGAAAATATACTCTTATCCATAAATATACATAGTGGGTATTAAACTGGAAATGGTAAACTGCTACTTTTATTAGATTAATAAAATGAGGAAAACTTGCTGTCCTTTACCAGACTACAGTAAACACTTTCTAAAATATCCTGTCTTGAACAGTAAACAGTTTCAGACGCTTCAAAAATTTCTAACTGAGAAATGGGAAATCTCAGTGATTTAGAAAGGGAAAATAATAGTAAAAAATTACTTAAGTATTTATTGATCAACAAACTGATAACAAAGTCTTCAACGGCATATATCATGTTCCCTATTTCCAATTTCATTATATAATCAAGTCAACAAACCTTAAAATATGAGCATGGTCAAGATTAGCAGATGGCCATCTCTGCTCAGAAAATGCCTTAAAAAGCTGGTCTCTGAATAGCAGTTGGCAGGAAAAATATGCAGATGGCAGAAGTAACTTTAATATACATCCATTACTGATATTAAACTAAATGGGATAGATAATTACACAGCATAATCACTGATGATTAACTGAAAACAACAGACATAAAATGTATATATTTCATATGCTAGTTCTTAAAGTGGACTGCTGAGGCAGCTAGGCATTGAATAAAAAGATTAAATCACAAATTAAATATGCTGTTGGCAAAAACAAAGCCAAGGAAAAAATCCATAACTAGTCAATCGGCTGCTCAATAAAACAAGCGTCTCTTGCACTGTGCCCTGCAGGTCAGTAGCCTGTCACTCCTGACGGCATGCCAAGAAGAGTGATTTGCTTCAGCTGAAAAGAAGTCTGCACAGGTCACGCAGCATACAAGACTAGGAATTAGTCAGAAGAGTATCTAAACAAACCTGAATTGCCTTTTCTAGGGCAAATGCTATCATCACTGAAATATAGCCCATCTGCTTTAAATTTAGATCCCCTTTCCCCTTCAGACAAACAGGAGATAATCTGTACTGTGTACCTTACGGGCATAATAAAGAACTTGATGATCAAGCAGGCATCAGAGAGATGAAGTAGCTTTAGGCTACCTTTGCATCCTTCTCGCCTTTGACTGCGAAGGTATGGAAGTGATTCCTAACACTATTCAAAATGATCATGGAGGCCATTATGCTATAAGTTGATAGGATGAGGGGTAATGGCTTCAAACTGGAAGAAGTTAGATGTATATTAGATATTAGGAAGAAAATTTTCACTGTGAGGATGGTGAGGCACTGGCACAGGTTGCCCAGAGAAGTTGCAGATGCCCCATCCCCGGAGGTGTTTAAGGCCAGGCTGGACGGGGCTTCGAGCAACCTGGTCTAGTGGGAGGTGTCCCTGCCCATGGCAGGAGGGGTGGAACTAGATGATCTTTAAAGGTCCCTTCCAACCTAAACCATTCTGGGCTGTCGTACCGCCCATAGCACTACGTCCGCATTGTAGAGCAAACAGACTTCCAGCCTTTACCTCAAACTACTGTCCTCCACACCAACACTATCTCATGCCAACATCACACACTCCTTTAGGGTCCTCAGTGTCCTCCTCCAGCCTGCTGCTAGCTGTCTCAGGGCTTGTGTCCCTTTTGAGATGGAGTTCTTTCTCCAAGATTGCCAGGTCTACAAAGTACACATAGAGCAAAGACAGTGTCAGCATCCAGGCAATGCTCCAGCCAAAATAATTTCCTTTTCTGGTAAGAGGCTCAAAAACATGGAGGGATGATGGTTAGAACCCAGGGGTCACATATGCAGAAGATACTAGAAACAAAAGAGGTGGCCAGTAAAACTACAAGTTTAAAAAAAAAAAAAAAAAAAAAAAAAAAAAGAAAAAAAGGAAAAAAAAGGAGACAGGCCAGTAAAGAACAGCCATAACCTTTCCAGGCATTATTGATAGTTAATTTCCTATACTTTGGGTTAACAGTATCAAGAACAGAGGCAATAATAGGTTCTGTATGATGCATTTTAATTTTTTTATTTGTCATCAGTCCTAAATATTATTGCAATTCCAATTTCATGCCGTATTCTCTACACCCTTATTGAAATACATGTTAATAGAGAACAAGGAAAACATGGGGAAAAAAAACATTGTCTTTCACTAACCTTTTATTACAGGAGGGTTCAAGACAATATGCTAAATACTGCCACGTTTTCTTTTTCTGTAAGGATGTCCAGCTTTTCCTTTAAGAAGGAAATGTTGCCTGTACTCATCAAAAAGGGAACTAATGTGTCCACAATGCTTTACTTACTCAATCAAACAACTTATCTGTGACACAGTAATTACTGTAGTATCTGAGCAGAGCATAAACAACAGCAGCTTTACCCTGGTGTGATGAACCGTGCATTGATCAGTGATACGTACCACAGCCCAAGTCCATTTCAAATGTTTACTCACAGCTCCCTGATCACCAGCCTCCATTATTATTTCTGTCATTGTAGCTACAGCAGCTCCATATTGCAGTCCCTGAATATTCATCAACAAATATTCTTATCCTGGCCCCACAGGAGTCAGGAGTCTGAGCTTAGCATTCTTCTTTCAAATAAAACTCTAAAAAGGCAGAGGTATGAATAAAAACAGCCCACACTGGAGCCGCCAGCGGAAAAGGATAGTTCAGATACAAAGAGCCACAGAATTTACCTGTCTACTGACGATGTATTCTTCCTAGGGGAAAATCAGGTTTCAGTCATTGTAACACTAACAATCAAACCTTTCTAAATAGTAATGAAGGCAAAGACATGACCCTGCTTTAGGTTTAATCGTTTTTTGTGTTTGCTTTATTGTAGCTTGTAGGTCTACCTATTTTGAAACAATGGCTTTCCAAAACATTTTAAGTATTTGGAAAATAGTGAAATATCTTCATTTCTCAAATTATCATGTCTCATAGCCATTTTGTCTATTATTGTTTTCTGTTGTCCATCAGCTACTCAGATTTACAAAAAAAGTTTCCGTGATAAACTTAACTCAAGAAACATGAGAAAGACTGAATGTACCCAGATTAATCAGGAGAATAAGATTAAACCATCTCCACAGACTTTAGGTTTGAAGGAAGATACCAGCTCAGAATTTCAAAACCAGCTGGTTTATTGAACAATTTTAATTTTAAAATGCCACATTGATGAGTTTTGTATGCATTTTCAGTGGGTTTCAGCTGTTCAACAGGACCTGTGGCTTATAGCAGTACTGCATAAGGGTAATTGTACATAAATGACATACTTTTCTGGCGTACTGTTGCAGTGTGCCAATTTCTTCAACTGCCAGATGACAGGAAAATAAAATTGGGGATATGGAGAGGCAAAACAGAAACGGGTATTTAAGTCCCTTGGAATGTATTATCTTTCTGACATTTTAAGACAACACATATCTGTGAAATCTGAATTTCATGAAATTTATAGTAGCTTTGCAATTTAATTTAATCTTTATGACTGGTGAGGACAAAGCATGTTACCAAACATATTTATTTCTCAAACAGTGATTTATTTTTTGTGACTTCTCAGCATGAAGGAGAGATACAATTTGTGCTTATGGACCTGAAACAAAAATTTGTATGTTTATCTTGAGAATAAAATATATGTGAGGGTATTCAACATCTAGACTTATATAAACTGGCTCTGAAAATTATCTCTATGACACCTTTATATTATTTCACCTCTGAAATTTATAACACATACAAGTTTCCATGAAAAGTTTTATTAATAAGGTAGGACAATCTTTGTGACAAATAACCAGTTTCACTAAAGACCATTAATGATTTTCTGCAGAAACAGAAAGAGTGATCAAGTGTGATTTAAAAAAATTATGAATTAAATCATTATGAGTTAAACTTAGCCATCCAGAATTTTGATGTAAGAACTCTGTTAGGGAAGTGCATTGATTTAATTGCACTTTTTATACTTTTAGTCAAAAGGTCAAAAGTATGCACTGAATTGTATATTATCGGAGGGCTTGATTACTTGCTTGTTAAAGATTGTGTCACTCATCTGGAAATAAACTCTTCTGACATTTAGCTTTACTCTGTTTGCTTTTTAAAGTGAGACACAATGTAGCTAAGGCAAAGAAAAGAACGCAAAGTAAGAAGCATATGGAATTAACTATTTACTGTGTAAAATTACATTTACATTAAACTTTCTCAGACCAGCTCAGCTGGGATTTTTAAACGCTTACTGGCTATAGCTATGGATGATGCCCTTTTTGGATTCATCTGCCCCGGTGTATGAGATTGCTGCGCTCTGCCCTCTGCCCTGCCTACCCTCTGCGCTTGCTCCCAGCCAGGCTGATCTGCTAAGATTGCTCCTCACATGTCATCCTGAAGTTCCAGTTCAGCAGTGACTGTCTGAATAGTTTAAGCTAACAGTTTAAGCCACCACTTTGTCTGGGCTAATAAAAAGATGGAATGCTAATACATGTCACTGCAAATGAAATGGATTGAGAAGTCCTCATGTCAGCTATTGCTGCTGAGCATAGCAACCTTGCAGAGAAGTTTTGGAAAAGATACATGCCCACAGCTAAGCTTCTCTGTAGTCTTCAGCGTTTGGTGTGGATAGGTCATACTCTGGCTAGATCACGTCTTTCAGTGATGATGTTCCCATCTAGACGTAAAATGCTTTGATCGTACAAACTCCAACAACGTGCAAGAGGTAGGTCTGAGCTGGCTCCCAACATGAAGAGCACAGCACAAATCCTAACATGCTTTGAGTTCCTCTGCACTGGATGCCTAACCATGCTGAATCCAAGCTGGTTTCTGCTGCTTTGACCTGTCTAGGCTTGTTCAGCAAACGGAGACTGAATCCAGGAGAAACTGGGCTGAAGGCCTGCTGACAGCACAGGTAAAATTTCATCACTGGGTTTGGTTGCAACACATACATTGGTTGGGGTAATATCTTCATCATAATAATACAATTCCATCTGCTACTACAGAGTAGACTGTTAGTAGTTATCATGGAGCCTGGACAAACAATTTTCCAAAATAATTCCCTATCAGGTTACAAACAGACTGTTTTCTATTAATTTCACTGTTTATTGGTTAATACTAGCAAATAGTTTCTGTTTCCCGGGCAATTAAGGGAAAAAAATGATTGTAACATACCATTTTTTCTGTCACTGTAAATTGTTGGATGGACATGATAGAGGGGAAACATTGCACACGTGTCTTTAAAATACTACTTCTACTATTTTATGTAGCAAATTATAAACACTAATAAATTGTTTCCACTAAGTAAATTGAGTGTCTTCTGACCCTTTTAGTTGTGCCTCGCTTCCCACAAGAGCTCACACACTTAAGGATCTCCAAGTTTCATCGTAATGCGTGTCATCCAAGTCCGAGGCAGAGAACGCCTCACACCGGACTGCCAGCGCAGAGGTCCTGACCGCAGAGCTGCACCTCACCATCCGAGAGGTGCAGAACTAATGAGATGTTTTCCAGCCATGTTTAGATAGATCATAGCAAGTTGTTGCAATTTAAATATTTCCTATTGTTATGCAGAGCGTCAAACAGACCGCGGATGTGCTGATTCTCCTGCTGCAAAGTGCTGATCCCACATTCATCCCTGGCAGTGGGAGGATGGTGCTGCACTGCTCAGCCTATTTGAACACTGCTGATGCAGTCAGAGCCCAGATAAGATAAGAAAATGGGCAGAGTCATGTTTCCAGTTGCTGCTTTGCAAATCAAAACCCAGAATCTGCTTTTCTAAGAGGAGGGGAAAAACCAACAAAGCAATTAAAGCGAAAAGGAAAGAGTAGAACAGGTACGGCCAGGTCCCAGAATTACTGCGTCGGTCTGAGCTCAAGTGCCAGACTTATTACTTGGACATGGTCTCAAAGGCGCTGTACATTTCCCAGGAATTTCTGGACTGCTTCCTCCTGCCACCTTTTACCTTCTCCCAAGAGCATGTGGGTCAGAGAATCACGCCCAAGGTTTTACTTAGAGAAATACAGGAGGATATATATTAGAACAGGCCAACGATACACGTCGTTGAGTATCTTGCTCTGTTTTTTCACCTGGTACTCAGTGCTTCAAAGCTGTCTTTAAAGAACTCGGACTACGTGTATCCAACTTAGCAATATTACAGCATAGGTAAAATTTGTTCATTATACCATGATGTCTGGGATTTTAAAATGTATTTTAGTTGTTGATAATCTATGCACTTTTCGTATTCATAAAATAAACTCTTTTCCTGTTAATGGAGACCAACCCCTATGCAGAAGTAATTCAAAATACACTGTGCTCATGATCCATAAGAAAACAAATACAATAATTAAAATAACCCATAAAAAGTGAGAAGAAAAATTTAGCGGTTATAGTAATTTCTGTATGTTTTATGTAACTGTTTATCATACCCTTCCATAAGAAATTATACAAAACTTTCAGAAGAGCTTTATCATGTATTAAAACAAACTATAAAGGTGGAAAATGTCATCCGATGAAATACAACTGCTGGATCTTAGGCATGCTAAGAAAAACGTAATTTAGAATGGAAAAGGTTTTTCTTCCCAGTAGTTTGGGTTTATCGTTAGGAGCTGCCAAACAGGGTAGTCCAGCAGAGGCGAGGCCGCCTCAGCCCCACTTCCCCGGGGCTGCCAGTAGTGAGGCTGAGCACAGACACCCAACAGGCTCCTGCCAGGGCACGAACGCTCACCCACCACCTTTCCTCTGTGCCTCGCTCCACTTGTGAAGATGAGCCTCCAACCTGACACCGGCAGCCAAGGAACCCCACAAAACAAGAGGGTCACTGGGGAACCACAGCGAAACGTGACCAGCTGCAGGCGCCTCTGAGAGCCTCAGCTTTGTTCAGGCAGTGCTGCCACCCCACGAGTATGACAACAAAGCTGTTATGGCTGACAGAATATCCTGCAAATTCCAGTTATTCCTCTGTCATGCATATTTGCATAGCAATATTTTCAGGAATATTCAGATTATGTAATTTTACACAAAGCACGGTCTTCTTTCCTTTTCCCACGAAGCATTAAACCTCGAGTCTTCTACAGTTCAGAGGCCAAATTTTTTTAAAAGGCCACTGAAATCCTTGCTGCATGCTGTAGGCGTGCATGCATGTTTACACATGACAACACGGCATCAGAGGTGAAGAATTAAGTAACTGGTACTTGTGCATGTATTTAGTGACTTGGCTTAGCTAAGTGAAATGCCAAAGTGCTATAGCCGGCGCTACTGCCATTGCTCACTCTCACAGGATTTTTGTGGTACCTTTTCTGATGTTTTTGTCCTATCTTACCTGTTGTATTTGCTCATGACATCATGACAATCTCATCTTTTACCCGCAGTACATCATGTTTCTGGCTTTTGTGTTGTGGATGGAAGCTGGAAGCATCAATTCCTAAAGGTTCAAAACCTGAGGATAAAGGTTAATGCGGCACACAATTTTGTTAAAACCTCAAGATTTTTAAAAGCTCAGTACTGGTAATTTAGGGAACATGTATTTCAGGAGATAAACAAGGCTTTTCTGCTTCCCTTCCTACCCATTTCCGTATATAACAGCCAATAAAGAGACCGAGAGGCATAGGATTCATCAGCCAAATTTTTCATAGACATAGAAGAAACCGTAGTACTCAGTCTATTTATAAGGAGCAGATACCAAAAGATTAATTGAGCAGGATACAGAGACAGAAGAAAAACACCTTACAGAAGAATTAAATCTCTGCTGAATGATTGCTGGCCATATATATTTGGGTCTGTGTTCTCCTTTTTTTTGTAAATGTTATGTTCTTGACCACCTGACTCCAAAGTGAAGAGGACCTTACACAGTAGGACTAAAGGGAGCATCAGCTCTGAAAAAGAAGTAACTGAAAACCTTCTCCCATTCCTTCCCTCCCTTCCTCCCTCCCTCCCTTCCTTCTTTCCTTCCTTCCTTCCTTCCTTCCTTCCTTCCTTCCTCAGAAGACATTCTTGTTTTGATCTGAGTGAGGTTCTGACAACTGGCCTCCCCCTTGGAGTTTATCTGAAAATGCACACTCAGAGTCATCTAATGCTAATTGCAGATTATTTAAGGCATGGTGGCCTGATCCACTGCAGAAGGATCACATCATTAATGTAAGTGCAGTGATCGATATCAGCACTCTGTATCTGCATTTGGCTGTAACAAGCAATTCAGCTAAGAGAGTGCACGTTCTCTAACCTGTGGTATCATCGCTGGTTGCCTTGCTTTAGGTTAACACTTGTGGAGTGCTCTCAGCCAGTGTATCGTGAGCACTGAAGTGGTCTAAGACTTGGAAACACTTCCCAGAACAACTCAAACTGACGTGATGGTGAAGGCACACTGAAGGTCTGTATTCTTCTCCCTTTCACTCCTTTCTTTTGGAAATATGGTAAAAATGGGATACAAGCAGCAGTGGGGTCCTGAAATTTCTGCAATGCTGAAACTTTCGGGGGGTTTAACCATTGTGCCAACCACTGCTCAGAAATGTGTTGCTTTCACTCTGTGGAGCCTGGAAAAACAGAAAGAAATGAATTGGCCACGAACTGAGTGTTGGCAATTCAATCGTTGGCCCAGCAGTCACAGATGTTTTCAAGGCAGCTTGTGCAGTGCTGTCCACAAGCATAGTCAAACCCTTAAATATTCCCCAAACAGTTGTCTTTAATTGGGTTTAAATGGAAGGGTTATGGACTGAATGCATATGTATCACCATGTCTGCAAACAAGCAAGCACATTAGTAGCAAAAAACATTATTCAGAAACTTGGGGGCTACTGTTCTGTGTGAATGGATTAACGGGATACAGGATGCCTTCATTATCCAGAGATCTGTTATTATGTGCATGCCAATATTTTGTTCTCTCTTAGCAGCGTCATAAACGATGCGTCCATGCCAACCCTGGTTTTAGGCGACCCAAAGAACCATCTGCTGCCTTGAATGCAGACGCCTTGTCCTGACATGTGCCAGCAGGACAAGTGGCAGCGGAATGGTGCTCTGAGCACCCTGGTGGAATGTGATCCTGGCTGACGGACAACAAAAAGGGCCGTTTGCATTCTTCTTTGGATACCAGGCATGTTTTCCTCTTCACAATATCTTTGCGAACAAAGGAACAGCTTTGTAGCCACCAAATACTTAAGGCTGTCAAAGGTGCATTGTCTGTCACAGCAAAAATGATAAGGAACACCTGTATGTATTTAAATTCTCAGGCTTATCAGTAACGTGTTGAAACTCGGTCAATGAGATTATAGTTCACTGGTGCGCTCGGCTTCTATTTAAATTCAGCATTTTTGCAGGTGTTCAGTGTGCGTGAAATAGCTGTCTGAATGTGGTGACAAATTATGAAAACATCACGTATAACTTTGTCACATCCTGGTTTTCCATTATTTTGACCTCATTCCTTGACGCCTGTCACTGACATTAAAAGAACTGATCCTCTTGCACATGAACCTGATTGACAGAGGAAAATAGAGTATGGAAGGGTATAACATAATTCCCTGTTCAAAGTACACAGCCATAACTAAGAAGTAATGGCTTTTATCTAAAAAAAAATCCTTTGTGCTAGCTGAATCTCCTGGACATTTCTTTTCTGCATATTGTGAAACTTTCTAATTGAACTGTTTTCCCCGGGAAAACAACTGGAAAGTTAATTATTAATTATCTGTAAATTATCTTTCGAAAATATAAAATAGTGTAATGATAGGGTCTAGATCTCAGCAGGAAGAACAGTAAGTAACGGTTTTAAACACTTTTCAGTGTGCTGCGACTTCACAAATACTGTGCTGCTCAAATATCAGCGTGGAGGAAAGATCCCACTTAAGAAAGGAAGCCATCCACCTGTGCAGGGAAAACGTTCCCATGTCTTGTCATATAACTACTTATCGAGTTGCAGTGATAGTGAGACACTTTCTGTATCAAAGAAACTCAGAAATGCATTGGAATTTTTGATGATCCAAAAGCTATATTTCATTAATCTCCAGGAGCAGGATGAGTAAGAGCAGCAGTTAGGGGATGTCTTAATACCTCAAGTACTGAAATGCCTCTAAGGACCGTTACAGTAAGTCAGGCTTTGCTGGGGTATGCGCCATGAAGCTTTTTATTTTTGCATTAATGTTTTCCATTAAAAGATACTATTGCGTTCAACCACTGCCTGCTGCCAGTTTGCAGGAAGGTTTTTCCCGTCACCACTGTAAGCAGAATAATAGCATGAGCGAGGAATAAAGGCTGAGCAGAGCTGACCTGTAGCATGGGGAAAACATCCTCTGACTCTGCAGCAGCAGCGAGGGGTTGTAGGGCAAAACCCACCCACAAATTTCACATTCTTTGTAGAAAACAAAGGTACGTGAACCTACCATACCCCATGGTGATGTTCATTTTCTCCTTCTCTCTCAAGCTCACTTAGGCTCTTCCTTGTCCAAAGTGAGGAAGAGATCATTTGAACTGAGTGTTCTCTTTAGGAAAGATAGGCAGTGGAGTTGCTCTTTATGTGAGAGAGCAACTGGAAT
>VZSZ01011725.1:0-34764 GCA_013398815.1 Ibidorhyncha struthersii
AGAGGTCCCTTCCAACCCTGACTATTCTGTGATTCTGTAAGGTTACGGTATTGGTCATGGTGTATGGTAATGGTATGGTATGGGTTATGGTGTGGTATAGTTACGGTATTAGTAATCGTACTGGTAGTGGGGTATGGTATTGGTGTGGATGGTAAGGTAATAAATAGTATGGTACTGGGATAGTATCATAATTAATGGTATTGGTAATGGTATTGCTAACAATGTATGCTATGGTACTGGTAATGGTATTGAGTATTGGGTGTGGTCTGGTATGGTAATGGTAAGGTGACGGTTTGGTAATGGTATGGTATATGGTCTGGTGTATGGTAATGGAGTACAGTAAGGTATGGTGTCTGGTATATGTTATGGTGTACGGTAATGTATGCTAAGGTATGATATATATGCTGTATGGGGTAAGGTATGGTGTATATAGTACAGTGTAGGGTATGGAAATATATGGGGTGTTGTATGGTACGGTGTACAGTAAGGTACCGTTTGGTATGGTAAGGTGTGCTATGGTAATGTAGGGTAAGGTACGGTGTATAGTGTGGTGTATGGTATGGTAAGGTACGGTGTATGCTATGGTTATATGGTATGGTGTATGATGTGGTAGTGTATGGTATGTGGTACAGTGTATGGTAATGCATGGTAAATGTATGTTATGGAATGGTAATGTATGGTTTGATAAGGTAATGCATGGTAAAGTGTTGTACAGTAATGTACAGTAAGGTATGGTACAGTGTATGGTATGGTAATGTATGGTGTGTATAGTAATGTATGGGACATGGTGTATGGTAAGGGATGGTACAGTAAGGTACGGCAGGGCAATACATGCTATGGAGTACAATATGCAATATGGGGTATGGTAAGGTAGGGTATGGTGTATGGTATGGCAATGTATAGAATGGTAAGGTATGGTAATGTATGTATATGGTATGCTGTATGATATTGTATGGTATAGCGATGTATGGTGGTGTGTGGTATGGTGTATGGTAATACATGGAACAGTAATGTAGCAAGGTACTGTATGGCACAGTGTATGATGTATGGTACAGTGTGCTGTATGGTGAATGATAATCTATGGTATGGTGTGGTGATTTATAGTATGGTAATGTGTGGTACGGTGTATTCTAATGTATGGTAAAGTATGGTGTGGTAGTGTGCAGTAATGTATGGTACAGTTCTACGTATGGTATGGTGTATAGCCTATAGTATGGTCCAGGGTATGGTAGTGTGTGGTATGGTTTATGGTATGGTGAGGTATGGTGTATGGCATATAGTAATGTATTGTATGGTGTAGGGCATTGTGTGTGGTATGGTAATATACGGTATGGTGATTTATAGCATGGTATGGTAATGTATAGTACAGGGTATGGTGTATGGTATAGTGGTGTAAGGTAATGTATGGTATGGTGGTGTATGGTTTAAGGTATGTTGTATGGTAATATACGGTATGGTATAGTAATGTATGGTACGAGTTACGGTGTAATGTATGATGGTATATGGTAATATATGGTAGGATATGCTATGGTGTATGGTAATGTATAGTATGGTATATTTATGGTACGGTAATATGTGGTAATGTATGCTACAGGGTATGGTATCGTGTATAGTAATGTATAGTAAGGTGTGGTATGGTGTATGGTAATGTATAGAGGGGTAATGCATGGTAACGTATGGTGTATGGTAATGTATGGCATGGTACGGTGTATAGTATGGTGTGTGGTATGGTGTATTATAGTGTATGATATGGTGTTGTAAGGTGAGGTTATGTATGGTATGATGTATGTGGCATACGGTGTGGTAAAACTGGTGTGTATGGTATGTTAGTGTATGGTAATGTACAGTAATGGAGGGTATGGTGCAATGTATGATCATAGAATCACAGAATGTATGGCATTGTATATGGTATGGTGTATTGTAGGTATATAGTGTACAGTATGGTAAGGTATGGTAAGGTATGGTAATGGATGGTATAGTGTATGATAGAGTTTATGGTATCTTGTATGGTAATGTATGGTGTATGGTATAGGTAGGGTATCACGTATGCTATAGTAATGTATGTAAGGTGTATGGTATGGTGATTTATCGTATGGTAATGTATGGTACAGGGTATGGTGTATGGTACAGTGTATATTATGGGTTTTGGTATGTTGTATGGTAATGTATGGTAAGGTGTTCTGTGGTATACAGTAATGTATAGTAGGGTTTATGGTATGGTAACATGGTACTGCATATATGCTGTATGGTGTATGGTGATGTAATTTATAGTATGTGTGGTAATGTATGGTATGGTAGTGTACAGTACAGGGTATGGCGTATAGTATAGTCTTGTATGGTGGTGTATGGTATAGTGTGTGGTATGGTTTATGGTATGTTGCATGGTATGGTAATGTACAGTACAGGGTATGGTGGCGTATGTTGATGTACAGTAATAATGGTAAGGTATGGTAATATATGGTACAGTAAAGTAAGGTATGCTAAGGTATGGTGTAGTGTATGGTATTGTGTACAGTAATGTAAGTTAAGGTACGGCAATGTTCAGTATGGTACCTTACCATACACCATACCATACACTACCGTACATTACCATACCATACAGTATGATACTGTACACCATACCGTTTACCATACACCATACTATATATTACCGTACCATACTTTACCATACCAGATACAAGATACCATACCATACATTACCATACTGGACACCATACATTACCTTATCTTACCATACATTACTATACATCACCATACCATACAGCATACTAAGCCTTACATTACTATACCATACCTTTCTATACATTACCACACACAATCCCATGTACCATACCACACCTTACTACGAATTACAATACACTATACCATACCCTATGATACCTTACTGTACCTTACCATACATTACTATACCATACCTTACCATACACCATACCTTACTGTACAGTACCATACAACATACCACAAACCATACCATACATTACCATACTATTCATTACCACACACCACTATACTATACACCATATCCTGTACTGTACATTACCATACTGTACACCATACCCTACACCATGGTATGGTGTATTATAATGCATGGTATGGTAATGTATGGTACAGTATATGGTGTATGATATGGTAATGTATGGTATAGTATGTTATGGTGTATGGTAGTGTAGGGTTTGGTAATGTATGGTACAGTGTATGATGTATCGTAATGCATGGTATGGTATGGTGATGTATGGTAAGGTAATTATATGGTGAATGGTCTGGTATATAATGTATGGTGTATAGGATGGTAATGTATGGTATAGTATACAGTGTATTGTATGGTCATGTATGGTAATATATATGATAATGTGTGGTATGGTATGGTGATACATAGTATGGTGTACGGTATAATGTATGGTATGGTACAGTGCATGATGTATAGAATGGTCTATGGTATAGCATGTGATAATGCATGGTATAGTATGGTAAGGTACAGTAGTGTATGGTAGAGTACAGTATGTGTGGTATGGTAATGTATGGTACAGCGTATGATGTATGGTATGGTAATGTATGGCAGGGTGATGTAATATATGGTATGGTGTATAGTATAGTGTATCGTATGGTTTATGCTATTTTGTATGGTAAATATGCTATAGTGTATGGTACATGGTAATGTACAGTATGGCAATGTATAGTAAGGTGTGGTATGGTGTATTATAATATATAGTATGGTATAGTAATGTATGGTAATATATGGTATGGTGTATGGTATGTTGCATGGTATATGGTATACAGCATCCGGTGTGGTAGTGTATGGTATGGTAATATATGGTATGTTATGGTATATGGTATGGCATAAAGTACGGTAATGTATGGTAAGGTTTGGTAATGTATGGTATGGTGCAGTGTGGTATAGTGTATGGTGTGGCGTATAGCATGGTGTATGGTATGATGTATGGTAATGTATGGTATAGGGTATCATGTTATAATTTATGGTAATGTACAGTAATATATGATAAGGTATGGTAATGGACAGTATGGTGTATAGTATGGTAAGATATGGTAATGTATGGTACAGTGTATGATGTGTGTGGTATGTTAGTGTATGGTAATGTATGGAATGGTATGGTAAATGTATGTTAGGGTACAGGAATATATGGTATGGTCCAGTGTATAATGTATGGTATGGTGTATGGTAAGGTAAAGTACAGTGTATGATGTATGGGAATCTATGGTATAGTAATGTATGTTAATGTATGGTAAGGTATATGGTGTACAGTATAGTGTATAATGTGTGGTATCGTAAGCTATGGTATGGTGTATGGTATGGTCTATGTTGTATAGGGTATGGTATGCTATGGTGTAGTAATGTATAGTATGGCATATAGCATATAGTCTAGTCCATGGTACGGTAATATGTGGTACAGTGTATGATGTAATGTATGGTTATAGAATGGTCTATGGTATGGTGTATGATAACATGTGGTATGGTATGGTGATGTATAGTATGGTATGGTACAGTATGACGTGTGGTATGGTGTATGCTAATGTATGGTCTATGGTATAGTCTATCATGTTTTATGGTATGTTGTATGGTAATGTATGATAGAGTATGCTATGGTGTAAGGATATGGTAATGTGTGATATGGTGTATCACATGCTACAGTAATGTATGGTAATGTATGGTACAGGGTGCGGTGAGGTAATGTGTGGTATGTTAGTGTATGGTATGGTAATGTATGGGGTGTGGTGTAATGTATAGTATGGTATGGAACGGTAACATGGTATGGTAATATATGCTACACTGTATGATGTATGCTATGGTGCATGGTAATGTATGGTCTACAGTGTATAGGATATGGTGTATGCTATAGTGATGTAGGGTATCATATGGCATACTATGGTATTGTGTATAGTATGTTAATGTATGGTATGGTATATCATGGCATGGTAATGTATGGTGTGGTGGCATATGGTAATGTACAGAAATGCATGGAAAGGTGCAGTACAGTACAGTATATGATGCATGGTACAGTGTATGGTGATGTATAGTATATGGCTTATGCTATTGTCCATGGTAATGTAATGTATATGCTATAGTGATGTACGGTAATGTGTGGTATTGTGTATGGTAAGGTAATGTATGGTATGGTGGTATAATGTAATGTACAGAAACGTATGGAAAGGTGGGGTATGGGACAGTATGGTAGTGTATGGAATGCTACAGTATGGTATCGTAGTGTATGGTGTGTTACGATACACTGTATGATGTATGGTAATGTATGGTAAGGTAATGTATGGGGTATGGCATGGTGTATAGTAGTATATGGTAATATAAGGTACAGTGTATGGTTTGTGCTATGGTGCATGGTAATGTAATGTATGGTCTATATTGTATAGGGTATGGTGTATGCTATAGTGATGTATGGTACTATGTGGTATTGTGTATAGTATGTTAACATACGGTATGGTATATCATGGTGTGGTAATGTATGGTGTGGTGGTATATGGTAATGTACAGAAATGTATGGAAAGGTGCAATATGGTACAGTATATCATGTATAGTAAGGTATGGTATTGTATATGGTATGCTGTATGGTACATTGTATAATGTATGGTATATGCTACAGTGATGTCCAGTATTGTATGGTAAGACGCACTGTATGGTAGTGTATGGAATGCTACAGTATGGTGATGTATGGTATGTTACGGCACACTATGATGTAGGGTAATGCATGGTAAGGTAGTGTATGATGCATGGTATGGTAATGTATGGGGTATGGTAATGTATGGGGTATGGAATTGTAATGTATGATTATAGTATGTAGATGTACAGTAATGAATGGTATAGTGTATGGTAATATATGGTACAGTATATGATGGTTTATGCTATCGTGCATGGTAATGTATAGTAAGGTATGCTACAGTGTATGGTATCATAGGGTAATATGTGCCATTGTGTATAGTATGTTAATGTATAGTATGGTGTATGGCATGGTACAGTGTATGCTAATGTATGGTATGCTGTGGATGGTATTGTATATGCTATGGTCTATTGTATGTTAGAGTATGTTATGGTGTATGGTATGGCACACTATGATGTGTGGTATGGTATTGTATAGTGTATGGTATGGTCTTGTAACGTATGTATGGTATGGTAGGGTGGAATATGATGTACAGTAAGGTGTTCTGTAGGGTATGGTCTAAGGTATGGGTATGGTGTGTGGTAATACGTGGTACAGTATGGTGTAATATATGGTGTAGTGTATGGTATGGTATTTCTGCAGGTGACTGAAATCTTGAGTGGTGTGGGTAGAGCAGCTTTCTAACCTGTTTCTGAAGTGTTGTTCTTGTGCTGGCAAGGGACGAAGCGAGGATGAAGTCTCCAGCACAACCTTTCTTAATTGTTTCCTAACCTCATTAGTTCTTTCTTCCTAGTGACAATGACAATTGGGTTTCTCATTTAGTGTCTCCTCCCGACTCTGCACAGGTTGAAGAAACTGTGCATATGGCTTCACCTAGCACAGCTTTTGCCTGTAAACTGCCAACAGCCACTCTCTCAGCTACTGCTTACCTGTGAAAAGTCCTCTTGGTTCTTACAAACTCTGATTATGTCTTTTCTCACAATTAACTGAGAACTCACTTCATGGCAATGACCCCCAACATAACATTTCAGTTTACCTTCCCTTCTTGTTGCAGCCAGCTCCGCTCCCTCGGGCATATGTATAGGCACCTGGCTCAGAGAGTGTTTCTGCTGAGATACAACCAGGCACATTCGTTGCAGCCAGCACAGCCCCTCTAACCTGAGGGCATTGCCTCTAGCTATTACAACAACCTGTGGAGCTGGGTCTCATACTTGAAATGCTCCCTCTGCACTGGGTTTTCAGATTTTTATTCCCCCTACCTCCTGCTGCCCATGGCTGTGCTCACTAGGGCACCATCTGCACCCACCTGGGAAGAGATGCTGCCTGGAAAGTCACCATCTTATCTCTTTTCCACTTCAGGCACATGCTTGGGAAGCAAATAGAAGCAGCTGTGGTGCGCCCACAGGGTAGTTCTGTCTTACAATGGGTAGTGCCGTTAATTACTGAGGTTACTTACAATGAACAGGTTATTATTGCAGGACTTCACGTGCTTGGCAGCTGTTTGCAGTAGCGCTCAACATGATAGCGGCTGTTACTCACTACATTCTAGGGCTGTAGTTAAAATGCAGCTTCTAATGACCAGAGTGAGTACAGAGCCCAAGGCTTGACATCTTGGGCAGTGACATCGTGGGCAGTAACATCTGCAGTGGTTCCTTGCAAGTCTGGCAAATAATCATAGAAAAAAAATTAGGCTGGAAGGGGCGGGCATCTGGAGGTCTCTATTTCAACCCTCTGCTGAGGGAGAAAAGGCCCCTGCACTCAGGGAGAAGAATCACCCTTTTTTCAATTTGGGTGCATTGTCTCCTGTCCTTCAAGAGGAGGCTGGCTCCCATCTTCTCTATCGCACCTGTGCCCACAGTCTGGGCGGTCACCAATACCAGCCTGAGACACAGTGTTGCTGCAGCCAGCACACAAAAGTTGCAACTCAGGACAGTCTAGCAGAGGAACAGAACAGGTTAGTCCGAGATCAGCAAAGCCTGGATTCCAGTGCCCTGAAATCCAAGCCCAGGCTTTTTCTCCTTGCAAGTCTGTGCTGCAGGAAGTGGACCCAGGGCATGTTGATTATTAACCCACCAAAAAGAGTTTCTAGAGATGAACTGGTAAGACCCCCAATTAAATGATATGTACCATGATTTATTAATGGGCATTAGCAAAATTAAAAGAAATATTGCAAAGTAGACCTCTACTTAGAGTCTTTATGTTCAGAAGACTGCCACATCTTCCAGCATGGCCAAGCCCCTCCTCACACTCACAGTGGGATATTAGCATGTTTCTTCCAGGGACTGGACTGTGTTTTACTAGCCAGCACATCTAGGTCATGGCAGATGCGCATGCGGGTGGTTGAAGGTTGGATGATATCATCAACAAACCCTGTAAAAAAAAAAAACAAAAACCAAAAAAAAACCAACACACCACAAAAGAAACCCTGACCAACCATGAAGTGTTTGCCCCTCAGCTTTCTCTATCTAGGTTGTAATGTAAATTATTCCAAATATTCTTTTGATTTTGCTAAACAGTTCCTAAGTTACAAATTAACTTCAGAAAATAATGTAAAGTAGCCTGAAACAGAAATACTCCTGTGTCACTAGTTTTTAATTTAGAAGCATTTGCTTTTTTAATTTTTGCAAGTTAGCAAGCCAAAATTGTTAAGAAGGGGACTTCACTCAAGTGAGTACAGAACCTGTTAACACAAAGTTTGAGACATACTATCTCCTACCTACTACTGTTAGCCCCATTTAAAGGTTCAGAAGTGTTGACTAGAAGAGACAACCCTTGACTTTGCATGTGCAGGAGTCTTTTTCTGGCTCAAACAGCAATAATAGATATTCTGCTGCAAAACCAGAAGGAGCAATCCTGTACATCTTCGTTGTGGTGGTAAACAGCTTGGCTAAGTCTTCCCAGCTCTGTGACGCTATTAATGGGATTTAAATGAAGTACAAAACCAATCAGAGTGAGCCAGCATGACTGGAAACAGAGCTGATTCCAGAGTCTACAGAACAGCTTTCTAGAGCTTCAAAGCTAGAAGTAAAATTCAGAAGTAAGAACAGTTGTCAAATTTAGTCTAAAGAGTCCCAGAAAACATCACTGGACTGAACTAGACTCTGACCCTTTCTTAAGGCTGCTGGTCTGCATCTAGAACTGTGAAACAGATCATCAAAGCACCTAAGGAAAAGGCTGAGTTTTGAGTTGCTTTCTAGTGTCTGCAAAATTGAAAATATGCTTTTCAGTGCAGTCCCCACATCTCACCAGTCTCTTTCCAACTGTGGATGTTTTGAGTCCAGATTTGGTTTTCCTTCACATGCACAAGCTGTGATTAGGCATCACCTTTCTGATTCAGATACAAGTGTCTTGCCTAAATAACTTATTAATTAGCAAAAAGCTGAATAGCTATGAATTTATCTGTGTGCACTGGCAAACACAAACAGGGGACACAATGTGCAAGATAACCATACCTCTCATAGCAGCAGGAAAGGGGTTTGCAAACTTATCCACATATTCAGCCTCTGCATCCGCCTCTTTTCCTCTGAAAATGATCTGGACAGCACCCTAGAAAGATAAAGTCTACAGGTCAGTGACAGTAATTCAGCCCGCACAGAGGAACACTGTCTGCTTTACCAGCCCCTTCCTCCCCCCAACACTATACAAACATGCATTCAGGCAAGCTGCTTCAGAGAAAATACCAGTTGTCTTCATCTTGCTAGGCCACCTCTGTGCCACTGTAAAGACACCAATGGCTGCTGCACACCAGTGTGACAGTCAGCCTGGATTTACCTTTGCACCCATCACTGCCACCTCTGCAGTAGGCCAGGCATAATTTGCATCTCCTCTTAAATGCTTTGAACTCATCACATCATAGGCACCCCCATAGGCCTGGAACAAAAACCAAGGGATTAATTAGCGTGGAGTGACCTCACAGCAGCAATAGCCTACATTCCTCTTGCAGCTTTTACTATTCTGAAGACAAGCAAGCAGCACTAAAGTTTACCTGAAAGAGTATGAGCGTCTCCATTTTGTTACAACAGTCTCCTAAGACTAGACATCTCTTCAACTAGAACCACAAAAGAGCAAGGAAGAAGGCTGCTGGTATCTAAGACCATTCTTGATGGCAGATAGAGGCGTATACTTGGAACAGCAGGCCTCACCCTGCATATGCACACAAACCAACCAGTGTGCATGCTCCTGGCCAGCAACTGCAGCCCTCGGACTCTGCAATGCTCCATTCTGGTGCTGGAAGTGGTCCAGACAGCAGTGATGAACAGGTACTACAGAGCTATCTGCAGTACAGTGTTTCAAGGCATTACTGAAACCTACAGCTGGGCTGCAAGCTTAGTAAGTAAAGGATGGTAGTATTCAGAAGAATCAGAGAAGGCAAAGGGACAGAGAGAAGGAAAGTTCTTTTTGCCACAGTAAGTCAATTAGGCAGACCAGCAAGGAAAAAGCTAAGCCTTTTAGGACCCAGAATGTCCTCGGCATGTATGGCAGCATAGTGTCAGGTACCTTATAGAAAAAGGGAGAGGAAGAAAATTAAGTAGACTATAGCAAAAGTATATGGAAGAAGAGAAACCACACGAGCATTAAATCTGCAGACACAGCAGAAGAAAGGTACAATCAGCACTGGTTTTAGAAAAGGAGACTGAAGTGGCAAGAACAGAGAAAGATTTGCTGTGTGCAGACATATGGCATGTGCTCAGTGAGACAAGCTGGGTGACAGAGGACAAGTGCTTGACTGAAGGCATTACAGGGAGAAAGCAAAGAGCAGAAACATGATTTCAGAGGAGTGCAGAGACAAAAGGAATGAAGGAACAGTCCGAGAATAGAAGAAATGGCATCTTGTAACCTGACATGAAGAAGTGTTACCAGATGGGACAAACAGATGTGACAAGGACAGAAAGCAGAAGTGGGACAGATGGACAAAGCTTTGCAGAACTAGAGATGCTGCTAGTGAAAACAGGAACTCTAAAAGAACACCATGGAGTCATGTCAACGTACCTTTCTGGTGATGATAGTAATTTTAGGCACAGTTGCTTCTGCAAAGGCAAACAGTAGTTTTGCACCATGACGTATTATTCCACCGTACTCCTGAGCTGTACCTACAAATGACAAACAATTTCTTTCACTCCAGGGAATTCATAAAAGCTCCATATGCAGTTGGGCAATTGCCATCATCCAGTACCAGCAGCAAACCTAACAACTATGTCAATACCCAAGAAAACGTAATATCCAAGCAATGTTCTCCATAAGAAGCTAAGCAACTCTACAAAAAAATCTCTCACCAAAAGCAGCATGTGTTTATGTATAAGGACAAATAACCAGAACACTCACCAGATGGTCTCGTCCTAGGAACAAACTACAGTTACGTCACTTTCAAGACTCCAAATGTGAGTAGCAGTGAAGAACACAACCTAGATTCACTTCCCCAGAAACTCACTCTTCCAAAACCCCTTTTTTTCCTACACCATCCTGAAAGGCAGCTCGGCTACCATACCAAAGACCTCTCTCAGGCTTCCTTCAAGCAAGCCCAAGATGATGGACCTTAGAAGACAAGAGCATGAGTTCCTCTACAGGGATTCTCACAGCAGGTGCTTCTGGAGAACAGTCATCTGCAGCAGACATGAATGCAAGTCATCCACATTACAGGATGTTCACCACAGTTCTGCCCCAAACACAGGCCTTGCTGACTTGCACACAGCAATCCCATGTACTTTATTTCCAGGATTTGTGAATTTCAGACCACTGGATATAACTCTACAATTACTTTCTAGCAGCTTATCCACCTACTGACTTTTGCTTTCAGCACCTGAGATAACCTTTCATGAGTACTTTGGGATCTAATGTACTAACAGATGATTAATATTTTATATTATTTATATTAATATTTTTTAAATATAAGATTTGAAGTAAAAATTCTTTTCTGAGATTTTTTTTAATACCTTGTTTGGTGGCTTGACTTTAATGCTTCCCCTCAAGTGTAATTTGAGCATCTCATAATTTATGCCTACACTTACAAATGTCTGTTCTCAACTGCATTTTCACTTTTCATTCTTGTACTTCCCTCCAGCCAGTGGGACTAGTCAAGCCTGCAGAACCTTCCCAGCAGCAGAAATCGGGGCAGCCATGTCTTCTCACCCCAAGAAGCCATCTGAACACAGCTGGGATGCTCAACCTAGACCCAGAAGCTGGGGAGCACTCGCAGACCCTGTACACTAGTCACAGCCTTAGCTTCTAATTCACATTTAGAGTAGCCCCAGTCACTTAAAAATGCTTCAAGTGCAAGCTCAACTGAACTGTTAATTTGAACTATTTACAGTCATCCATGGCCAATTAACACAAACTCTTTTCTGGCCATAGATTCAGTCCCAAATGTGTTCTAAATAGGTGGTTTTATTCAGCTACAGGATATGAATGCCTTAAATGTCATCTCTGTGCACACCTATTACATTGGGGGCTATTTAAGGTGCTTGGGTTACAAACCCTGTGAGATGTTTTGTACACCTCTGTGACCCATTGTGATAGATTCTTTCTTCTTCTCTACTAAACAGGGAGAAGAGGTAACCACCACCCTCAGAATTTATTACTTAAATTGACATTTCTAATGCTAATGTACTAATCTTGCCAAACTCCTTAAAATACAACAGTTTAAGGTAACTATCAAGCCTCAGAACTCCTCTTTACCTTCCTCTACTTTCATTTATCTTCCATTTATCTACTTTCAAACCAACATTCTACTATGCAATATTAAGTTACTACTTTTCATTGGCTATATGGAAATAGCTTTGTTCTTGGATTCTGAGCAACTGTCCACATCTAGATTCCTGTAGTGGCCCCTGAAGCAAACTAAGGTGCTTCTTGGTCCACATCAGCCAAGGAAGGTATGTCTACAGCAGGAGAGAAGGGTGATAGGGCAAGAGGGAAGACAAAGGTTCTGTTAACAATGAGGCAATACAGAAGGTGCTGGAACACACGAAATACACTATATTAAAGCAAGAACTAGAATGTTGACAAGTGACATTTTGATGTGTTGGTATCTATGGAGGCATTGAGGTAAACCTTGTTTTACACAACAGTTTTAACCTTATAGTCAACTGTAAGAAAGACAGCATGTTTATCAGTGTAACACTTATATTCCTCTCACAACCTATTTTCTAATAGGTCATTTTAACATTAACTGCTCAGTCTATACTGTCAGACATTCCCTTACTGATTTACCCAAAGCTTCTAAAGAATGGGCAGTTTTATCTGAAAAATGCCTTGTAGCACAAAAGAACATAGGCTTTCAAAGATGTAGGGTATAACTGAATCAATGGCAACCAAGGACATATTTTTTTCCCCCTGTAGCTTCATCCTTTTATACATTTGGGCATTATGTACAGCAGATGAAGCTGGCAGATGAGGCAGACAGTTCCTCCTGCTGCAGCAAAGCTTGGATACCAACACAGGCCTGTATTAGTTCAGCGACTCCAGTGATGAGCAGATACTGTTGGAACACATCTTCACAGCACCCTCAACTGCCACTCCTAGTGCTACTTTGACCAGTGCCGTCCCGGCCCACAGGAGACTCAGTAGTGCTGCGCTCTCATGTAATCCTGTCCAGACTGCACACTGGACTGCTTTCCACTGCCTCTCGGGAAGCCAGTCTTTGCAAGGCTTTCTGGTACCACACTATCCAGCATACAGGCATGTAAATAAAACAGTTTCTAAATAAAACGGCTGAGCATTTAAAGGGACATGGAGTTTCATTATAATAAAGAACACAGTCTAACTTCCATACCATTTATGACAAGGGCAGCATCTCCAGGGAACACAGTTTTTTTCCTCAGACAGGCCATAACCACAGCTTTGCAATGGTGCTGGAATTCCAGACATGTCTCTATCAGACTGCTAAACATTACAGCATTAAGTTACTGCATGAACTGGCCCTCTCCTCAGTGAAGTCTAGCAGAGCTTTGCTATTAGCGTGTTCTCAAATCACAATTAGTGGCATAGTTAGGTGCTTATTTAATGTTCCTGCAATTTCTTGCATATTTCAATATCCTTTTGTGATGACTACCATACAGAGTTTCTGTCCCAAAAAGTAGGATTTTAAAACCTGGCTTATTTAAGTCAACTATAGCAAAGGTCTTCTCACAGAGATTTTAACACCAACACCACCCTGCAACAAGCTGAAATATAATGGCAAGGCATACCTGGCAAAAATCCAGGAACATCCACAAAAGTAATCAGTGGTATGTTGAAAGCATCACAGAAACGAACAAAGCGGGCTCCTTTCACAGAAGAATTTATATCTAAGCACCCTAAAGTTAAGAAAACAGGCATTAACAATTCCAATGGCAGTAATTCAAGACAACATCAAATTTGCGCTATTTTAGCTGTATCGTCTTCTTAAAACAAAATAAAAGCAAAGCTTCTCTGTAGATGTGGAGATGATCTGCCATGAAGTTTTTCTGGTTTAGAACTAAGATTAGAATACAAGCTCCATTCAATAGGCACTCATTTCATTTTTCTGACCAATGTGCATAGAGACTGCTGTTTTTTTGTGATACAAAGTTTATATTAATTATATTCTTGTAATTAAAAATATTTTTCTGTAAGTCTCTTGATTTTTTCAGATCAGTCATACTTGAAAGGCTACAGAGTTCTCCATTAAAAAAATTAAATGGTCCACTACTATTTTGAGAAAAATCAGCATTTTTCATAAACACACTACACAAAGTATTTTTGTTCTGTTTCAGTGCCATTTAGAAATATATTATGCGCTACTATATTGAACTGAAACATGTTTTGTAGAAAAGCATCTATGTGAAACATTAAAAGTGTTTGTTAAAATTGAGTATCAAATGAAGACTAAAGTAATATTAAAACCTGCTGACTGTTTAGTATCTTGATAGTTGTGTCTTGTAAAGATTACAAAAGAATAAACCATCATACTGGGTCATCTGATTTTCCCAAGCAAAAAGACACAAAAATTAAAAACAAGGAGCAAACCAGAAAGTTCCAATTGGTGAAAGTCACTTCAGAAATTATCAAGTTAGGGACATAAAGCAAAATCCCTTCACAGTTAAAAAGGGTGATCTTAGCTATAGCTACATGTTGTACCTTCATATCTAAACTATTTGAGGTCAAGAGCCCCACATTTGTACATCTGAAAGCTTTGCATTGTTCTAGCTATAGCAAATGACAAAAAAATTAACTCACCCTACAGAAGAGCTTTAGGCATTTTAATGCTGTGGCAGGAAGTACGCAGTTTCCGTATTATACTTAATCCACTTAATTGCAGGCTGCTGCAAAGTAAGTGGTGGTCTTCTGCCCACCCCTGTTTATGTGTTCCTACCACTCCTCTTGTGCTGCATACAGCAGTCATTTAACTGCCTGTGAGCAAGATCACCTTGTTGACTCACTAAAGAACTTAATGAAATTCAACAAGGGTAAATGTAGTGTACTGCATCTGGGGAGGAATAACCCCATGCATCAGTACAGGTTGGGGGCCGACCTCCTGGAGAGCAGGGAGTGGTCCCTGTGGAAAGGGACCTGGGAGTCCTGGTGGACAACAGGATGACCATGAGCCAGCAATGTGCCCTGGCGGCCAAGAGGGCCAATGGCATCCTGGGGTGCATCAAAAGGAGTGTGGCCAGCAGGTCGAGGGAGGTCATCCTCCCCCTCTACTCTGCCCTGGTGAGGCCGCATCTGGAGTACTGCGTCCAGTTCTGGGCTCCCCAGTTCAAGAAGGACAGGGATCTGCTGGAGAGGGTCCAGCAAAGGGCTACAAAGATGATTAGGGGATTGGAGCATCTTTCATATGAGGAGAGGCTGAGGGATTTGGGTCTCTTTAGTCTGGAGAAAAGAAGATTGAGGGGGGATCTTGTTAATGCTTTCAAATACCTGAAGGGAGGATGCCAGGGGGATGGGAGCAGTCTTTTTTCAGTGGTGCCCATTGATAGGACGAGGGGTAATGGGCACAAACTTGAACATAGGAAGTTCCATCTTAACATGAGGAGGAACTTCTTTACTTTGAGGGTGGTGGAGCACTGGAACAGGCTGCCCAGAGAGGTTGTGGAGTCTCCCACTCTGGAGACATTCAAAACCCGCCTGGACGCTGTCCTGTGCAACCTGTTGTAGGTGACCCTGCTCTGGCGGGGGGGTTGGACTAGATGATCTCCAGAGGTCCCTTCCAACCCTGACTATTCTGTGATTTTCAGTTAATATTAACATGTCACAGCTGCATTACAGTGAGATTCAAGACAAAGAAAGCAACAGAAAAACATAGTGAGAATGAGTGGAGGACCATACACGACATGAACAGTTCATCTCATAGCCAGATAGCCTTACAAAGCAGGGGGAAAAAAAAAAAAGAGACAAAACTGAGAGGAGGCACAAACACCGTTAAAAAGTTTCACACTGGACTCGTACAGCCAACTCTAACCTGATGCTACTTTGGGTTGGTTGCCCACTATCCCAACAGTTCGTCCGTTCATCCTAGCAAATCCAACCACAATGTTTCTGGCATAGGAAGGCATGATCTCGAAGAATTCCCTTTCATCAGCAATCTGCAAGGGTGAGAGTTAGGCAGAGCCCTATGACGACAGACATATACATTTATATTCACAGGCAAACACAAAATCAGTTATCTTAGTATCAGAACTTTTAAAACATCTCAGACTTTGCAGAATTAAAAAAAGTAAGAAAGATACCTTTAAGCCTTCTTTGCAGGAATTAATTAGTACTGCACTTATCAAAACTGCCACTTAAGCATTCCATCAGACAACATCTTTATGACATTTCCTCTGTAGCGAGCCTTTTTTCCTAGCTTATACCAAATTAAATCAGACGTTAAGAACTTCTATCTCACAATTTAATTATTGGCAGACTATACTTTTAAAGAACATTTTCCAGTGAATAAAAGCAAATAGTACTTCACAGAGCTCAGAAACTCTCCATGACACATTTAGTATTTACTCTATTTCTTTGCAAGTTCAGAGCACTTTATTAACAGAGGCCAACACAGCTGCATACATCTCCCCCAGAGTCACTGACAGTGCATACAGTAGAGAACAGAGAAACACTTTTATCTGCAGTAGAGGAATACACACACTACATCAAACATATCTATCTGGAACCGCAACTTCTTGGTAGCTGCACTTCTCTCTGGGGTTGACATCCCAGTGTGTGCTCTGCAAAGTGACATCCACTGGTGTATAAAGCAATATCAAAATTCACACATTCAAAAGAGATTATGATTATACATGGAGCAGTAGCGACACCTATACATGGCTGCCTAGTGTCTTCTACTAGAATTCGTTGTTTTCAACTGTTTATGACAACTTTGCCTAGACAGACTGCAGTTTGCCAGTCATTCCTGAGACAAATGAAAAGTTGTGAAAAATCTAAGTAGTTTTATTTCTTTCCTTAATACTTCTCAAAGTCTGTGCAAAGACTGTGGGGGGGGGGAGGTGTCCCTTTTTTTTTTTTTTAAGGTAGCACCTTTTAACTTGGAACAGGTAGCACTGAAATTCAGAATTGGAGAACTCAGACCTTAAAAACATCTTGATCTTGCTTTCTCCACTAAAACGAGTCTAAATGCAGCCAATTGCAAACTGAAATGTGTTAGCTGAATAAGCGTGTGGAGAGAGACAGTCAAATAAAATAGCAAAAAAGGAGACATTTGTAAAGGTCCTACAAACACAGCTGAACTTCACCCCCCCCAAACAGACACCCAGCCATTTGTATGTACTGCCTGTGAAATGGCATTATTCCTAGCTTCGTCATCCACCTCCAAACCCTGGGTCATCTGCCATTCAGCATCTGAGTGGTAGAAGCAGCAGCTGGAAGTTTTAATATTCAAAATTCAGACTCTCAGGGCACTCTAGAGGGGGCTGTAACAGTTTCCTATAAAAGCTTCTTTTATAACCATGTTCTCTGTCCAAGCATTTATAATATATTAAGTTGTTAAAACTGGAA
Source organism: Ibidorhyncha struthersii (assembly GCA_013398815.1). Taxonomy (NCBI): domain Eukaryota; kingdom Metazoa; phylum Chordata; class Aves; order Charadriiformes; family Charadriidae; genus Ibidorhyncha; species Ibidorhyncha struthersii. Next base: position 17,580 of record VZSZ01011725.1, read on the forward strand.
GAGTGAAGTACTCAGAGATAGGCAGGAGAATTACCAGCATTGCCTATGCTGCTTCAATAAAACCTCCTTTATTTATACATTGCAATACTATAGCCTTCAGGGTTTTTTTGGAAAAAAAAAGAAAAGAAAGGAAAAAAATAGCTGTTTCCTTCCCTGCCACCCTCCTAGGGCCTCACTTAATGAGATTTTAACATCGGAGTTTCCAAGCTTCCGAGTGCTTGACTTGTAATTTAAAAAAAAAAAAATACATATTCTTGTACTGTCTGTGTATGTAACTGTCTCTTAGAATAAAGAAAAAGGTAACTCTTTGAATCCACTCTATGTAGTTTATAAAAGTGACAGAATTTAAAACAGTAATAACAAGAGGCAGGGAGGGGGGCAAGTGACAGAACTCAAGACAAGAGGGGAAGAGATTTTGACCCCAGAGAAAAAAATGAATTACAGCATCTTTCATCTGCATGCAATATGAGAAGACGTATCCTGAAAACAAGTCTTAGGATTTCTTTCATCTGCTAAAATATTTTTTCCCCCTGCAGTTTTTGTTGTCCATTCATTCATGGCTACTACACAGGTAAAAAACAGTAACAAAAAAAAGAGTCTCTCTTCAGTGCCATTCTATTTGTTTCTTTCAATTATTTACACACCGAATATAATATATCCATATTATAGTCAACAATGCTCACACTAGCAGACTTACGGAGTGTATGATATCCAGCATGTCGTAGGCTTTAGTAGATTCAGTTGGGACAACTGTGTCCAGCTCAGGAACCAAACGGTCACTGCAGAAAATAAGTAAGTGTGAGCAACAATATTTATAGATCAAATGAACACCAAGACCAAAAACTCAGGTAAACAATGCCACTTCTCTGAGACTTCATGGAAACTGCTTCTCAAATAGAGGGAAGAGAAACACGCCTCTTCATCCTGGCCAGTTGTGCCTCAGGCCACTAAGCCCTCGCATACCAGAAGGACAAAAGCCTGAGCAATCTCTTCCTGAAGGAGACATCCCTTCTGCTGGCACCTCTGCTTATGAAATTATCTCCTGGAAATATTATGTCTCCTCTTTGACAAGAGGAACCCAACATTACACATGGGGAGGGAGTATCAGCAGGGAACTCGAGGCAAGCCAATGTTACCCATGGGAGTCTGCAGGGAGCACTGGTGCTATATGGGACACTGCACTGGGGGAAAAGGATTTTGTAGAACAAGTGTCAAGCAGCAGAACAGACTGCTTAGCCAGCGGCTCCAGTCCTTACAGCTGGACAGGCAAAATGATTTCTCTCAACAGCAGAACAAAGTTTCCTGTCACGGATCTGAATCTACTACCCAGTTACAGCTCTGATCCTTTCCCTGACCACATTGACCACTTTTAATTTGGAATACACTTAACTGTAGGAAACCATTCCACACTTATTTCCCCTGTCACCAAACACCTGCTCTCAGCTTCTTCAGTTTAATGGCTGTGTTTCAAGAATCTTTGCTGTTACCCTGCTTAACTCAACAAGGATGCACTTCACACGGAGCTTTACATTTAACAGAAATGCTGCCTCCCTGTTAGCAGCTGACACCAGCAGTTACCTCCATCTTTGATCATATTAGCTTCATTAAGGACCTACAAGTGTTAGCATTCACTGGGTCTTTGCAGTCATTCACAGTCCCCATAGGGGGGTGTCAATTTTTATGAGTCACCACTGAGAAGGCTTCAGGGAGCATTATATTTGTGCTGTTCCATAAAAATACTGATCTGTATTTGTTATGAATGGTGTTTTGGTGGAGTTCTTACTGAATTACTATTTTACCAATGCTGTGATTTAGTACATTTAAAATAAGACAACACAAGGCTCTAGACATCCAATTTAAAACTGAAGGAAGTGATCTGCAGTTCGTCAAGATCAGGCAAAAACTAATAATGCAAGCCCCAGGCTGTCTCTGTGCTCCCTCACATACACAGGACTAGAGAGGCACAACTCCTCGGCAAGAGAGTAAGATACACATCTATTAATAGAATAAACCTGACAGCAACACTTCAAGTATTTTCTCCACATGATTAAGAGTATTGCGCACAAATACTTCCATAAAATGATATAATGAAACCCTAATCTGATGAAAGCAACCATTTTTAACACACTAAACCCTGGACTACAAAAGATTCTAAAACTTTTTATTGTCCATATAGTAGATACAAATGTGCTCCAAGTTCTGTCCATTACCTCAGTATCCCAAAGGATAACAAAAGCAGAAATATGAAATTATTGCTCCCATAAATTCACAGTTCTGTATAGTACTGAGGGAAATTATAACACAATTAAAATTAACAGCCACCATCAAAACGAAGACATTACCCAGGATATCACAAGTTTCAAGATCTCCTTCAAATCATCACAGATAAACGACATCTGGAGTTTGCTTACATCCAGTGACTCTAGTAGAGGTCGAGAACTGTGTTTCTTACAGATCCCACTTATGCATACTTCAGGCTTTAGAGGAAATGAAGTTTGTTTATAGTCAAAGACACATAAAGGTAAAAATCACATTATACAATATACCAAATGGAATGAACTAGACACCCTTCAAAGGTAGAGGACATGTTCACCATTAGTCAACTTGGTACTATAAGGAACCTTCTAACTCTTTAGAACCCCAGTCACTCATGTCAAAAACTCCAACCAAGAAAAGTTTCAGCAACCAAGACTGACATTTTTCAACAGCACAAAGAACCTACCCACCTAGAGAAAAAAAAAAAACAACCCAGACAAAACAAAAAAACCCCACCAGCTTCTGGATTTAACAATGAAGACAAAAGTATGTTATATTTAATTTGCATTATTCATGGCAATTTTTTGTGTTGTGAAAGTGATGCAATAAGAAAGAAATTACTCTAGAGGGATGGGCTTTGATGGGAGCAGCAGTAAGGATCAAACACATCAATTCAAAGCAAAAGGAGTCTATTAAGATGTCAGTATGTCCAGATGAAATACTACCAATGTAAGTATTTCTCCCATTTGTGGTCTTAATGCTAGAGACGCTGCTATAAAAACAGGTAAATTTAACAAATAGATCTGTCTTCACATGCACAGAGACTACTAAATTGAAGTTCAGTACACTTTATTGAGCATTTATTATACTGTGATCCTCTAATAAAGTATCTGGTGCTATGTAAAAGACTGTCTCCCTTAAAAAAAAAAAAAGAACAAAAAGAACTGATCTCATACATTAGTAAGTACAACATAACTGACAGCTTCTCACAAGAGAATAAACTGCTATTCTGAGACACATTGATTAAAACACCCAGGCTGTTGTTCTATAATGAAATTAAAAAATCCCATTAAAGTCCACAGAAGGTAGTTATCCCAGTACAACTTGTTGAATGCCTAGAAGGAACATAATAACCTCACAGACAATCCTCAACATTTACCAAATAGTGGAAGAGATTTGCTCCGGTTTGTCACTATCAAAGCAGAACAGTCTTCCAGTTTAATAAACACCTGGAGATCAACATCTTAGAAAAATTAGGACCAGTAACTAATTTGACCTGTCTGACGATTCTCTAAAAGCAATTGGCACATTTATTTCTCTAATAGTGACCAATGTATTTCAGGTACCAGAGCAGTGATTTGTAAAAATCAATCAAAAAAACCCTCCCCAATTGTTTCAAAGACATTGCAGAGAACAGTGAAGCATGAAGAGAAGATAACCTTCCCAACTCACATGTTAAAATATTCATGCACGCAACAATCACAAGACCATAGATCACACACATCTGTAGAACTGAAAGGAACAAACTGAGGAGCAGTTCCCATACAGGAGAGGGCAACAACCTCTTATGGGTTCCCTACAGAAAGGGCTTAACCAGGGGTGCAACTGGATGTCAGGTCAAAATGCTTTTAATCCATTGATATTCTCTGTCTTCAACACTACTAGCAAGGCTGTCTACTCACACAGCCCCGTGATGGCCCTCTAGCCGTCCCTCTATCACTTGAAGAATTCCCTGATAAAAGTCCAGACAGTTGCCATTTTTCTCCTCTTGAAATGACTCAAGTCCTTCTTTGTTATGGTGCCAACTACAAAATGAGCCTGATTAAACAAGTACCTAATACATAAAACTTTCTGCCTCCCTGTTGCTTCCCCACCTCTAGCCTTAACAAACAGAATTTACTCAACGGACACACCACTGACAAAGCAGGGCAAGTTCTCCCCACTTTTGTTCACCGTGTTATCTTCTGCCTCGCTTGCTTGTTTCAAAGGACTGTGACGCCCCATCTCTAGAGATTACTTTTCCCCATATTCCGTACACAGCCTGGATAACATTGCTTTCAGAAAATAAAAAAATTAACACTGAGCATGTATGTATATACACATGCATGTTTAAACACCTCCCATATTCACACACCGCAATGCAGAATTATCAGCCAAGACCCCAGGCACAAAACATTCATATATCTACACTCCTTGAGCCAGAGAAGCCATGAAATTCGGTGGTCAGAGACCACAGATCTCAGCCAGTCTCCTCTTACCTGGGATCATGGCATTCACAGACTGGAGCTGGATCACGGTTGCTAAGAGGTAAATAATTAAAGAACTCTCGGAGATTAAGTAAAGCATCTATATCATTCTCAAAGGCTCTGTGCGCAACTCCTGGGAAGAAAGAGTTAAGCAGCTATTGAAATCATTTTGCAAGGTTTCATTTTCAACTATGTAGCAATAAAGATACAAAGAAGTAACAGCAAGAATTTTTAAACCCAGGCTATTAACAATTGGGAGTTTTAAGCCACCACATTTGACCAGCTAAAAATATCTAGAAAGTGTGGCTGTATCAGACTTCCTCCTTAACAAGTCTCAATTGTTGACCTCGTATCTAAAATACTGTAAACTGGTTTATCAGCTGTCACATATCTAGCTGGATCCCAGCCTTCTGGAATTCAATCCAGGTTACTGTGCTGCACTCAAGCTTTGGACTACAAGTTCTTTTATAAAGGCTGGATCTGAGCAGTGTCTGCGTGTGTGGTTTTGGTTCATCATCAGTTCAATTCAGATAGAACTTGAGATCCCACAGTCATTTTGAGCCTCGAGAAGATTCATGAGTCACCAACTTTTCCCGGGGTGGGTGAGCACTTCACCTCATATTGCCACTCAGTTTTAGTTAAGAAGTTCAGTCAATCATGTTAGTATGTAAACAAGGGATTGGTAAGAATCTTTCAACCCACACAAATTTCTGGAAAAAAAAAAAACAAAACACAAAAACAAAAAACAACACACCACCCCAAGCCTGCTTTGCTAAGCCTTGCCCTCCAGTCTTTCCACTTCTAGAATCTTTTGTGGATTTGTTACCTTCTCTGCCAAATCCCAGAACTCTCCCACTTTTCCCATTTTGTTTTACGTTACTAAAAAGGACCAGCAAGAGAGCCCTATACAGAATAAGATCCATGCTTAAGCAGAGTTTTGTCACTTAGACTCGTGACACAAGTACAAAAATATGCATTAGACAATCAACTGTTTAGCTAGAACAACTATGTCATTTGCTTTAAAGAACAGTTAGTCTGTTAAGTAAACTATGCAGCTCTCACCAGATACAGCAGTGTGTGTCTTTGCACCCCCAAGCTGCTCTTGGGTGACGTCTTCATTGGTAACAGACTTAACTACGTCTGGGCCAGTAATGAATAGATAGGATGTATCCTGGCAGAGGAGAAAAAAAAAGCAAAACCACACAGTAAATGCTAGACCCAAACTGCAAAAGCACCTAAGGAAAAGCCACAGTCTCTAGACATTTTCCCCAAAATAAGAAAACAGTAGACCACAGGGACAAATCTCTTAAAAATCCTTAATGCATTATATTAAAATCCACAGAAAATGCAATTATTCAGAGTTTATTTGGGAAAGTTATTCTTGACTTTTCATGAAAAAATAAGCTTAATTCAAAGCAGGAGACCATCTCAAAAAAAAAAAAACACAAACCCAAAAATCAAAAAACCTTCATGTAGGGTTAGTTTGCATCTGGTCAGTCTTTACCAGCAGCAGGTCAAGATACACTCCACCCTTACCTTCACCATGAAGGTGAAATCAGTTAAAGCAGGCGAATACACAGCTCCACCAGCACAAGGACCCATAATGAGAGAGATCTGTGGAACTACCCCAGAACACAGAACATTTCTCTGCAATTGAAAAACAAAAAAGACATCTAGTTTTACCAAAAAAGTACATCTTTGAGTCTGTGCACAGGTTCTCCAAGAATTCACAATCACAAACAGGAGAGGAAAGCTTGCTTTATTTACTGGGAGACAAGCACCTAGAGGGAATGTCTTGATGCAAACAAAACCAAAATAATTTTCTTGCTACTGTTTTACTTCTTTCTGTTCCCATACGTTTGATTTCATATACCATGCGATGATGGCAAAGGAAGATAGAATGTGTGACCTCCACAGACACTTCAGGGACAAAAGCTTCACTAAGCGTGGAGTGGTAAGAAGTGTATGTACCTAAAATTTGAACATATAGGTACACTATCGCTCAGAGGCAGAAGTAAGCTTTACTAACCAACCGTGGCAGAGATTCTTTTAAAATCAAATTCCTGCACCAGCTTGAGTTTTACACAATGGTGAATTACTGCTGCCCACCAACATGGATGGCACCTTGTCCAAAAAAACCTGTTTACATTGCTCAACCAGATTACAATTGACTTCCGTAACTGTTCAACTGCATCATCCCAGATTGCACTAATCCAGAAGACTGTTAGCATCCGACTAACTTGTCATCCCACTTGCTCACATTGTTACTGAAAGCACAATCACGTTTACATTTTGTGCACTTACTTTAAAGCTGTGTGTTTCGGTAGCTGTATAAGATAATTTTTTCATTGAATTGACATTATCAGTAACATGACTAGAGGAAAAATTCTTGCATTAGCCACAAAAATACTGTAGAAACATAAAACTTTCACCAGTCCAATCATGATACCTTACTAATGGTGTTCTTTGATCAGAAACCTCCGACTTGCTTCCCGCCCCCCTCCATTGACCTACCATTTCGACAGAACAGGCACTTGGTGCCTCTGATCCAAGTTTCTCGAGTTTTCTTCAAGTACATACGGTTTGATTTATCAGCTCTATTGAAAACAAATCTGCTGTGTGAAATTCTTAACACATCTGTATTTCAGTGGAGACACAGAGGCTGATGGTGGATCACAACCATCAGTCACCTAACACAACACCCTCTGAACTACAGCACGTCCACTAGTCCCAGACAAACAGATAAACACTTGAGAAAAATTACATCACAACACAGGCAATCTATACTTTACCGTGAATCAGAAAGTTAACGAGTTGTTTGGGGGTTTCTTCCAATCAACTAAATTGCACGTTCTTTCATTCTTATGACAAAGTACACTAAATAGTGCAACTCCTACAGAGCTTTTCATTGTTTCACAGTGTTTTACAAGACTCAGCATTACCCTTGTTTAACACATGGGTAAGTGGAACTAAGAGGTACAGTAATATGCCCAAAGCCAGTAACAGAACCAAGAGGACACTTCAGGTCTCACAAGCCCTCATATATGCTGCTTTATTCACCAGGTTATAGTAGCTGAAATAGAATGATGGTAAACCAAAAGTTTAGGTACAAGAACAGAGTTAAGTAAAGAAAGACTTCGTCCATCTTTGTGGATGCCAAGCTTCCAGGTCATCCAGCAGCCTACTTACCAAAAATATATCTGCATAGCCTGCCAAGGACTCCACTCCCTCCTGGATACGGGCTCCTCCAGAGTCATTCAGCCCAATCACAGGTGCTCCAACGAGGACAGCTTGATCCATGACCTGGTGATGAATAAAAATTCCACATTATTGACCTAGCTAAGCTAAAATCCCAAAGCAACCAACCCCCAAACCATACATCCCCTAGCAAAAAAATCCATATGTGCCAGAATTTGAACTGCCTACATAGCCATCAGCTTCTCCTTTATTTGTATTAACTACCACCGCCACTAATTGCTTACTGGGGTATCATGTATTGACTCCTCAGACTGGAAGCAGAGATACACATTTAATCCCTCTCACAACCTTGTATGTTAAGCTGCCTTAGTAGCTGTGCATCTCCACACTCATGCGTGACACAATCACAGGAGTTTGGACCAGAGAGGTCCGATATATCTCTGTTCATAAGAAGTCTCAACTGCACCTTAAACACTCCCTTGTAAGTGTCTAATCTGATCTTAAAAGTTTATTGCAGTGGCGATTGGGTAATCTCCCTAAGCAGTATATTCTAATGTTTGATTATCCTTCTTAGAAGTTCTTTGAGAAGACTAAACTAAATCTTTCCCCTGGAAATTTAGAAACATACTTCTTTCTTGATATATAGTAGACAGGGAGAGCAATTAACAACCCTTTGCCTCTGCCTTCATAAACATTCAAGTACTTCAACTCCCCCTTCAGTCTTCTTATGTCCCTTCATGTTTCTATACTAAGCACCATCAATTCAGTCACGCTGTTCTTTCTACAACCTACTTTCTAGATGTCTGATCATTTTGGTTACTTGCCTCAAGATCACACACAATACTCCAACAGAGGCTTAAGCGAGAGGACTGAATTCCTTACATAAAATATTCCTGCTTATTAGATCCCAGCAAAACATTTGCCATTTTGTAACATATGCATAGGCATATTATGTTAAGATCTGCTTTAACATTAAGAACTGCTTTAGCTCCTAAATAATTTTCTGTAAAACTACACCCTGTCAGTCAATCCCCATTTTGAATTTCAAAGTTGTTTTCCCTGCCTGGTATTAGAATTCTGTAACAACATTTGAAAGGGCTCTCTTATTTGGTACAATCTTTAATTTCTTAAAATTTTTTTAAACTTCAGTCTTGTCTTTCAGAGCGCTTGCAGCATCAACCTTGGATTTTATATTGCCTAGAAACACAGCAACCATACTGGGTCCCATTCAAATCAACAGTATCTTAGTAGTACCAAAATTCCAGCCTGAACATGAATCGACAATGGCTATCGCTGTATAGTTCTGAAGTGGCTTTGTTCCTACTTGCAGTCATTCAATGTAAAACAGGGGTTCTTCATGCTTTGTGCCTGGATGTCTGTTTAGAAGTTGAAATATCACTGTGGCAGACTCACAGAATGACTTTACAATTTAAATACAATCCCACATTTAAAAAGTATCCGTGTGGATTGCAAACACAGGCTTTGTGAACCACGAGCAGCCTCGTTTGCTTATGTGAATGTTACGCAAGGCATTGTCGAATGCCTTATTAAAAACGAGTTGAGTTGACATTTATTGCTTCTTCCTAGAAGGCCTGTTATCCTATCAGGACAGGTTACAGGCTTATATATGGATTAATTATTTATTTCAGGGCTTTTCCAGACACTGAAGTTCTTACTAAAATATACATCAATACGCACATTGAGACTACTGAAAACACATTCATATATTTGAGACCAGCCATTTTTTTGCCCATACCAGTATTTGTAGGGAACATTTCAGGATTCATTCTCAAAAACACTTTTCTTCATCTCATGGACTCAATAATTGTCTTGAAACATGACATCATAGACGCATTTATGTACATAGGCTTTAAAGTGTTCCCCACCACAAGCAGGCACCTATTACTCCAAAGAGCCACACTAAACCTCTGTTGCTTCAGAGAAACCATCACAGGCATTTAATGTGGTCTGAAAGACCACAAGGCTCTTTTGCAAAAGTAACAGGCAATCTGTAGCCCAGACCTACCTAACTTGGCACTTTACTGCAAGATGCTAAATATTGCTACCTCTCTGCAACTCCAGGAAAGACCCCCAAATGGGAAACGATTACCACCAAAGGGGCAGATCTCCAGGGAAGTTCAGCTAAGAGACAGCAACTTCACTTCTGTGTTCCATGATATTTTACATCCCTTAAGCCACCGATAAGGTTTGCAGGAGCCACGATTGTCTCTTTCAGAAGAGATTTCTGCTTCACAGAATTCAGCCCAATATGAAGAACTAAGAGAAGCGAGATAGATATCAACACCCAGCCAGTCTTTTTTGAGCTCCCCACTGCCCAGGCTGCAGCCTCAAAGGCTCTGAGCCCCAAAGCAATTGATGCATCCAGAACCTTCAACCTCTGGAGCCTATGACTGAGATTGATGCCAACCAATAACAGTACCAACTAGGAAGGACTCACATTGTTTTCTAGTTCTGCTACCAGCACTCTCCCAGCTTCTTTAGAAATAAGAGATCAAAAAAATCCCAGTAGAAAGCATCCCACCACTCCAGTACCATTACATCCCTCCCTAATAAAAACAGACACTGCAAAGCTCCAATGTGAAAGGGTAATATCTAGTCTTTCCCAATATCAAGACTTGGTAAAGCCAAGTACTTATTAGTTAGCCCAAAGTCTGCGTTTTCTAGTTTTATACCTCCTCACTGCTGAGGAGTCTATGCCAAAATGTAGTTATTTCCATTAGGAGAAAAGGCCTTGAGCACCAAAAACCTCAATTCTGATTCTCCAGCAAGAAAATTCAGGAAGTTTTCACCAGCCCACACCACTGAACACTCATGCATGAAAAAGTTCTCATCCTCCTCACCCCTAGGATCCAAACACCAGCTCTTCCAGTGAGACAAGCAGACAAATGAGAATAAATAGCCACAAGTGCCTGATAAGCTGAGTATCAAGGTGACCTCGAAGTTGTAAAACTGTTTATCTTCAGATTGTTTGCTTGTTAGATTTGCTTTTTTATAACTATTATACACTTCCACATAGCATTGTTTATAAGAAGCAGTTTCTCCCAAGTCATTTCACATTTTTCCAGCAGACAATAGCTAGTTAATACGTATTTTACTTTGCAAGCCTCCTTTGTCTTTGGTAGCGCAGTAGAAAAGGCAACTGAATTTAAACAAAGTGAGTATTACTTGGAAAAGCTCCATTATACTTGAAAAGCTTCCAAAGGGTACATCTCTGTTCACCTATGCTCTCACATCTTAACTGACATGAGGAGACAGGCATTTTCAGGTTGCCATGACTATGCCAGAGTTCACTAAAAATCAGTCACAAATAATGTTCTCCAAAGTCACACAACAGATTTAAAAAAAAAAAAAGGACATGACATTTTTTTTTGTTTTGTTTTCTCCTGTGAAGTTTTACCTTGCAGATCTTCTGGGCATGAGCTCCAGATAAACTGCCTCCAAATACAGTAAAATCCTGCAGGGAAAACAAGTTTTCAGATTAGGGAGTCATTTCAGTAAAAAGTTGCAAGTAAACAGTATAATCCTACAATGCTCTATGTCTGGTATGCTGCTCCAAAACAATCTGACTCCTTTACTGTGGCCTGCAGACCAATCCTGTCCAATCCAAGCCTTCTTCAGAAGCAAAACGATCTTTTATATGCATTCACCAGTGGATTCTACGTTAAAATCACAAACTTACTGTATCTCATTTGCCTTTTTTTTCCCCCTTCACAGAAACATTCTCTTTTTCTACAAAGACATGTTCCTCTTTCATAGACATTATCAATACTGGAGTAGTCTGGAGAAATTTCACCTGTGAGGAGAGTCTCAGTGCAAGGGGCAGCAGTAAGATATGTCTGCAAACAGGCAGAAATCAAAAACTGAAAACATGCCACTGTTGTATATTCATTAGTTATGCTTCAAGAGTCAATTATTCTTTATGGGTGCTGGGGGAACTATGGCAGCCAAAACTGACTGACGGTGCTATCCCTGGGCCTGAGCAGTAAGATCCTGAACAAGCAACACAAGGCCCTGGGACCAATCCAGAAGAGAAAGGGAATATTGACACCTACTGGCACCAATAGAGCCCAGAGCCAACTTCTGGTGAGTTTCTCTGCCGTGTTCCCACTGAGTCCTACTCTCAAAGAAGCCCTAAAAACTGTGTGGGCAGAGAACAGCATGACTATGATCAGCAGTTGAACCAAAAAGGAAGGAACATCTCAGGTGGCTGCTTGATTTGGAGGGGAAAAGGGCCTTTAAATATAAATACATATTAAAAAAAAAACAGGTATATCATGAAGGGGTACATTTAATTTCTTTTAATATAAAAACTGCCCTCTACTCACGTTCTTCTAAAATCAAGGTCTGGGTTTGGCTCCTATCTTAAGTTCAGGACCACATTACAGTGTCCTTCCTTGGAAGGACTACATATCCAAGACAAAAAAGGCAGGGTGTATGACTTGCTCCAAGGTCACAGAGCAACAATCATTTTGGCTATGATAGCAAACTGAACAAAGGCTACTTTGTGGCCCAGAACAGAGATGCAGTTACCAATTATCTCAAAGAAAGCCTTTCTTTCACTGTGTTAAGACTAACCACGATAAATCTCTACCTACAGCATTTCCTCTGAAATATACTTTTTATATTAAAATAAAAATATTTTATCTATGTATATGCTATCACAGTCCCTTCAAGTAATCAGAGAGCCCAAACCTGAGAAACAATTCAAGGTTGCTCAAGTGCCCTCTATCATGAATTCCACTCATTGCAATTCCAGTTGTCACCTCCAGCAAAACAGCCCCATTCTGCAGCTTGAAACCCAGAAGAGTTCTCAGAACTCAAAGCCCTCCACTGACACTTGCAGGTCTCCACACATCTGCAGCTCGTCCACACACATCTAACTGCAGGGATAGAGCTGAAGCTTGCAATTGCTTTAAGCACACAGTGCTCAACCAAGGAGTGAATTTAATGGAGAAGTTGCTATCAAAAACAGTTTTGGGGGACTCCTCCAGCCTCCCAACATATCAACATCCAATGATACTATGCCGAACTAATAATAGTTCCATTTCTTCAAAACATTCCCATTGGTTCTGCATTCATCACTCATTTCACCTCACCCTTTCCACAAACTGCATCTCTCACCCAACAAAGTTCTTAGAAATGTTTTTTTCTTTTCTTTTTCCCCTTTTTCTTGTCTGAAGGTACCCTCCTTCCCCCCACAGGATGTTTTGTCTATCTTGTGCTTATTGGTTGAAGGTAAACAGGTACATTACTGCATGGCCACACTGAACTATTGTGAATTTATCTCAAAGGATAAGTTCATGCTACTTAAAAAAGCAACGAGCAAAACCATACCTGACTGAAGACATAAGCTAGTCTCCCATTAATCCGTCCACGGCCAGTCACCACACTGTCTCCAGGATACTGTATTAAAAACAAATTCATTAAAAATAATTTTAAAGAAAGATATCAACGCAGCATCAACATCCACTGAAAAACCCCACAAGCTTATATTGAGTACTACATCAAAGCAAAGACTGATTCTCCGAGAGGACTGGTCTTTCATGTCTGCAACGGGGGTTCCACGAATATTTCCCCCAGCCCTGGAAAGGAAGATGGGAGGTAGTATCACATATTAGATGTGCATTAGTGTGAAGATTTGTAAATTTTGCAGTTTCCCTTCAAATTTCAGCACATCTGGAGTCAAGGAAAATCATGTCCTTAGAGACAGGATGTACCTTTTATTAGGACCAGCTGATGCTTTTGAAAGAATGGACACAGCACACAAACCTTTCTTGAGGTGTTGATGCGGGCGGGCGGGGGGAACATAATTACAGTCACCCCAAATACTTCAACTTGACCTGTCCCATTTTTCACTCTGTAAATAAGGGAAGAAGAAAGAGCTGGAAGAGGAAGTGGAGCCTGTGAATCTTAAAATCTGCTTATCTATGTTTTCTCACTTTTTAGTAAAGGAAACATATGGAAGACTTTCAAGACAACAGTAGAAAAACTTCACTGGGTTGTCATAAAGGAATTCTAGGCATTTAAATGCTTTTTGCCTTTTGGTATAGGAAAGAAAAAAAAAATGAATGAGTATATTGTGCACTCTAAGAGCCATTTATGCTCAAGGTGATCTGTTCTCAGGAAGATCATACCAGTCTGGGGACTTTTCTCAGGCTACACAGACAACACTGCTACCAACTTTTGGTTCTTGGCACACAGAAAAGCAGGAAACACACCTGTAGTTCCAGCCAGTCTCACACAGATGACTACTAAAAGCCCAAGCAGCCCATAGAGTGGCCTGGATTTGAGTAAACGTCTCACCCTACCTTCAGAAAGTTCCAGGAACTCAGAGAAATTCAATGCTAAACTAATATTCCAGTTCACTGGCCACAGTTAGGTCATTTGTTGTGAAACTGTGCTGCTCTGTAAACACAACCTGCAGCTCACTGAAAGGTGAATTCCGAAGGACAAGGAAAAAATTAACCCTCTTGTCACTCTCAGGACTTTGCTACTCCTCATATCTTCAGAAACTGTGATTTGTTATCAGCACTGTGCGATACAGCATAAAGCAGTATGATGAGAGGCAACACAGCAGTTATTTCAGCTTGCTGGGGAACAGAGTGAAAAATTACTTAGAGAAGAAAGGATATTTGCTCCTACAGTCAGGAAGAGAGGAGAAGGTCTAGCACAACATCCTTTCCAGCACCAAGTCCTATCAGTCTCCTGGCTACTAAAATGAAAACAAATCCTTCACCTTTGCCAGTTCCCAATGCCCCAGCTGCTCATGGTGGAAGCCTGATCCCTCCCTCATCCATAGGATGCAGCCCTGCAACTTGAAGGCATGTGAACTGATTTAATAACCACGTAAACAGAAGTTGCAGTCATTGTACACAGCATGGGGTAGTGGCTCAGACAGAGCAGCTTCTCCCCACACCCCAAACCAGAATACTCCACAGCAAATAGCACCTTTTGCTACAGGAATATTCACACTGAACGGGCACGTCTGCACTACCCACCTACACTTCCCAGCACATTCGTTGGTCCTTTCTGTACTAAATTGCAACAAAATACTTCTCCCATGTAGTGATTTATCAGGCATCGATGTTATGGTGAGACTTCAGGAAGCCACAGAATTTCCCTCTAGGTGATGAGCCTCATGTACCATGTTTGGTTTAGGATACGTGGTCCTATATCTGAAAACTGCGTAAGGAAGCAGACTGCAATTTGCTAACAGACCAGCATGAATACTTGATTTTAAGGCCCTAAAGGATTTTTTGACTCTAGTTTGGCAGGCATAAATATGAACCTAAGTTATTTCATCCTGTAACTCTAGTGTTACCTATAGGGAGGCAGAAGTATCTACCTATACTTGTTCTTCATATCTGACTTGATTGACAAAGTTGTAATAACAAAATTTTGCTGCCTCCTCTGTTATTTAAAATACAAATTTAAGACAATATCCAGTGAGGTATTTGAACAAAATAGGTGACCTTATAAAAAAAAGTATCAAGTTTAGATAATGGAAAAGTAAACTGTGTAAGCTGTTAAATGGAAACTGAGAGTAATAGAAGGAAATTTGCAAAACAAAAAAAAAAAAGAGAGAAGAAAACAAACAAAGTAGAAGAAATTACAGAACAGCCTATTTTCAACCAGCTGGCTGGTTAAACAGCTGAGGACAAAGAAACAAGAGTTATGAAATAAAAATACCTTATTCTTATTAGAGTCCATCCCGAAGTCAGAACATCTGTGTTCCACAAACATGTCATATTCATCAAAACTGTCAGGGTCCAACAGCAGAAGAATTCGTTCTCTTGCTGTCAACTTTCCCTGAAACAGAGCAAGCAACAATTAATACAGCCATCAGGTGATTCTGGCTCTGTCTACTGATCACCAGCGGATGTAGCTTAATCAAACAGTCTCACTGATCCGCTCTGTTTTGCCCGTTAAGCAACTGCATGCCCACAAAGCTGGAAATAGCCTATATAGTGATTATCCTCCTTAAAAACAAACATAATGCAAGCCAGACTTTGAAAAGGCGGCTGACTATTGGAGTAGCACTACCACAGGACAAAGGAAACAATCTCAGGGTCTTTTCAAGAGATACAATAGCATCACAGCTATTTTTGCCTATACATTTAAATGCCACTATTAAGGCCTTTGTTCTATTCTTAAACATGGCACCCTTCCACAACTAAACCAGTCCTTACCAACAGTTCAAGGCTCAATTCACCACACTCGATATTTGCCTGCAGCAAGTGAGAGGAAAAAGGAAATATGACAGCCCACAGGGATTTTCTGATGAGATCCTTTTGTGGTCCTCCCCCGTTAGACACTGGTACATGCAAGAGTAGAGTAAGGGCCAAGAACATCATCAGTTGTCCAGATATGCATGTCCCTTGCTCAGTACTAATGATGCCATGCAGTAATAAATGATTGCCCAGTTCTTTTTACCTTAACTTTCCAAACAAATTTATTTCCAGCCCAGGTGTGTATCTGTCTACAAAGATCATGACACCCAGGTCATTCTTTAGGGATGATGTGACCCTACCTCAACATGATGTTAAAACACAACTCGGCTTCTCTGCAGAACTTGACTTATACATCAAAAAATTCATGAAAAAAAAAAAAAATCAACAAGTGCTGGAAAGACTAATGCAAGCCATAGATTTAATTTATATCAAACATGGCATAAGATGTTTGAGGCTAGACGTGCAGAAATGCTTGCATATTGGTATGTCAGTGTCCTAAGTGTAAGCCAGTGAGCCTGTAACTCTCTTTCAGACATTGTGTAACTGTGGGAGAGAAACTGCTGACGGGCAAACTGATCGTTCACGTAGTTTTCACATGAAGGGCTATTACTACCTCCTTGATACGTACAAGCCATTATGGTACCACTATGTCCTTGCTCTAAACAGAAAAGAAATCCCAGAAAGAAACAATAAACAGAAACAGGAAAACTATGTTGCCACCCCCCTCAACATTGCTTAAGTTCTGAACAATACAGGCAGGAGACTAAAGATTCAGCTGCTGTCATCCTTCCCATCTGTCTTTTCTTCTGCCTTATTTCCACTTCTAGCTCTTTGGTCCCATCTCTTAGAAGGTCAGCTTAGATTTGCAACAGGAGTGTAAGAGAGGAAGCTGCGCTGGATGGCACGCCTCCAAGCCCAGTGAAGTGTTAAGCAACCTAAATGTTAGCAACTTCTGTCTACCATGTGATGCAACTTTTGTCTGTGCCACTCCTCATACACATGCATTATAACCAACCTAGTGACAAAGTTGATTGTAAACTAATTATTTGTTTTTCTGCCTGGAGTAACAGATAATGCAGTCTCTAATGCCGCTTCAGTAAAGCTCCCCCGCAAGGTCCCCCTGCAACGGTAACGCAAAGGCGCCAGGGCTCCCAGCACTCCGCCGATTTCCGCTCTGACCGCGGGGGGCCGTCTGAGCCGCGCCTGCGGCGCGGAACCGCTCCCCGCCTACCC
>VZSZ01011725.1:49955-69850 GCA_013398815.1 Ibidorhyncha struthersii
CGATAGAAGGGCGTCGAGGGTCCACAGCTTGAATAGCCTGGTGGGCTTGTGAAGAAAATACTGTGGTAGTTCTGTTGAGAGAGTGTGTTTTGCCCCAAATGCAACGCTTTATTATGGTCACTTGATTTCGTAAAGGATATGGTAGTTATTAGCGGTTATTGGAATACCCTGGTATAGTGGAGTTAGTCGCTTTAAAAAAGTGATGACTAAGAGCAAGTGTGGTAAAAGATACTCAAAAACAGTATACAGACCGTAGAGGCAGGGAAATAAGAACTTTTTACGGATTTTTTTTTTCCCCCTCCTTGAAACGTAAAGAACAAAAAGTCATTCAGATTGAAAGCCAGGAATTTTCAGCACACAGAAACAATGTTTGGATTTTTTTTTCCTCGTGCCTAGCAGATAATTGTCCTATAACAATAATTACCATAAAAAGCAAATAGGCTGAAAGTCTGCTAGGATTTCCCTGCTCTGTCGTCCCGTGTCCCCCCCNNAGACCCCCCCCCCCCCAAACAGAGCATTCTGTGTTTTGTGGGAAAAGGCAGAAATCCGGAATTTCAGTATTACAGTCTGGGGAACATTGGGAAGGAATTGCATTCTGCTGTGTTTATGAAGTGGGGGCACGTGTCTGTTCCTGGTAGGAAGCTCTGGAATAAGCTGTCAACCTTTCTTGAACGTTCCTTTGAAGCCTTGGTCGGTGTTGGGAGAGGGAGTCTGAACTGTTGGACCTCTCAGTTGATTAATTTTGTTAATTCTCCTTTTTTTCTTCTGGTTGTTTTAAGCCCTGTCCCTGTGTGTGTTTGTATTCTCTGAACAGAGTGGATTTATATCCACTATGTTTGCATGTGTTTATCTTTACTAATGTGTGTGGTCACAATAAGATGTAATTGCATCACTGGGGTTTTTAAAGTTACATACTGTATTTATTTACAGGATCAGGATTTCAGCTGTTGAGGCTGCTGAACGAGTGTTAGATGCTTCCTATCCTGTAGCTATTGGCTCCTCCCACTTAAAGTCTTAGAAAATAGAGATCTGTTTGTACTGGGAAAGAGGGAGCCTGTTCCCAGGATCACTGCATCCTCATTTCCTGAAATGATTTGTCTAAGGGTTTCTTTTTTCTCACGTAACCCTGATGTCAATATCAGTGCACCTCTGCTCTTTCTCTCTTGCTTTTTACCTTAGGTTAATTCCAATCCCTAACTGCTTTTTTCCATAAATCCTTCTTGCTTTTGGTCAATCGTCAGGCTGCTTTTGCCTAAAAATATGCTAATATTTTTCTGATTTTTTAAAAAAAAAAAAACACACAGGGACTGTGTGTCTACTACTGTGCTATTTGGCCTTTCCACTCTTAAGACTGTTTTTCTGAAATGTGTTCTTTGTACTCCTTGCCTTGACTTCTTCCCTTCTTGGCCTTTGCAATCTTATTTTTACACTTTGTGCTATTGAAATTGTCTATCTTTAATTTGTCCCTGCCCAAATTCCTGAGCTATTTTCCTCCTCTTCAGCTTTTCTTGCTTGGCTTTTCTGTCACTCTCAGTTTGGTAAAGCAGACCATGCTTTTTAGTTTGTTTTCTCTATTGACTTGTGCTTCCATGGATATTCCTACTTACAAACTACTTCCTGATGGTTCCACTTCCCCTCTTCATCCCTTCTGTTCCTTGAATTTTAAGATTACTGCTTTGGCTTATATTTTTTTCTACTGTGGCTGGCTTTCAGATAACTGTAGCTGCGGTTTGTTTCAAATATTTTCTCTACAAGTGATTCCCCAGTATTGACTCTCTGTGTCTCGGGCTCCTGTTTGTGGCGTGGCAGCATACAGAGGCCACAGTAAATACCAGGCTCTTTGTGAAGCCATACAGTAAAATACAGTTTCTGTCCTGCAGAGTTAGTAAACTGTCTTTCTTGAACCTGCAGGCAGATAGTCATGGGAGAGTGGTCCTGCGCGATACAAAGCTGTCCACTCTGGTGTTGACCAGAGTCATAAATCCTCAGCTCAGACTGGTAAAGGCAAATCGACCTTCTTTTTCTTAAGGTCATTTAATGTCTATCCACTGTCAAAACCTGTAACTTTAGTGTTTTAAAAGGTAAAGTTTAAGTACTGAAGTAAAGATTACTTTGTGAGATGTCACGATCACAGGAGTGAGTGCTGTGACCACCCAAAACTTCATAGTGTGGGTTTTTAAAATATTTGAAAGCTTTTCAGATGCTCAGTACCTCTTTCTACCCTATTTGTCTCTTTAGACTGAGATCCAAATATCTGTGTATGGGTTCACGTACATGGAACTTTGAGTGTCTGGTACTTTCCTTGCACAGATCTTAGAATGCGGTCTTGACTGTCAATGTTTAAAAATCGTGCTTTGTTGGAGGAATGCTGCATGAATTATCAGTAATGCATAAACCCCCTACACTTAGTTAAAGTCTCAAGTGTTGGGCTTCTAGGACTTCCCTTGGGAAATTACTCCCCAAATTAGTGCTCCTTATGTCATCAGCCTTTCCTCAGTATTCAATCTCTGAATGCATTCTGTAATGCTTTGTTATGCTGTAGGTATTAATTCCACAGTCAAGATTGTCCCTTTAATTTTAGAGAATTCTTTTTAGAAGAAATGAGTGACAGCTATATAAACCAACTAATGTTATTGTGCTTTCGCTATTTTCTCAATGCAGTAGACATAACCCGACTCCTTTTCTTTTGATCTGATATTCTTTTAAACCAGCTCACACAGTAGTGGTGGCAGAAGTTCTTAGGCCCATGTAATTATGAAATTCCAATTAAAACTCTGATTGTAGATTCAAATGGGCACACAAGAAGTTCCATCAGTAGAAAGTCATAATGTAAATACATTATGCCATTGTAAGTCCAGTACATCTGCTGTAGGTGGATTTGAGGTCTCTGTCTTACTTAATGGGTTATAAAGGTTAAAATTATGCTGATGCTACAGCGGTGTGTGTTTCTTGGATTTAAGCATGCTCATGTGATAGTTTCCTAGATGGTGGTGTAGGTAATGCATCATCCTTTTCCAGGGATGTAGAAGATGATATTTCCTAGAGCTTTTAAAACTTAAAAATAACCGCTCCCCAGCGTGCACTAGACAGAAAGTATGTGCCTTATGTGCTTTGAGGATGTGAAATCTCAGTTTCAGTCTCTGGACTAAAGTGAGTATTATTAAATTGCATGTTAATACCATATTTAATTTAAAAATAGTTTAGTAGGATTTATGCAACAAAATTCTATGCTTTTAAAATGCCGCCTATTGGGATAAAAATCTTCTTAAAGTGGCTTTCTGTATTTCAAATACCATGTAGGTTACTGCAAGTTATTCGAAAGTTCTGTTGGCTTTTCAGCATTAACAGCCTTCTTTTCAAATTCAGTTAAAATGCCTGTAAGAGACAGATTGCCGGTCAAATCAGCTTAGCTTTTTATCCATGGAAAACTTCATCCTGGAATCTCTGAAAGATATTTAAGAGATGTGTGAAGGATTGTTACTGCTGATTTAGAATGTGAAAGTGCGTGAAAGGTTGCATGGCTTTAGGACAACACTTTACGTTTGGCCAGGAACCCAGCTGTAGATTGTGCTGTAGAAATACAGGATAAGAATATAGTTCTTGCCTTAAACATCCTGTAATCTAAGTAAGGGGATGTGAGACAACATGTGGCTTAGGGGAGATTAAGGGGTGGGAAGGAACAAAGAAACAACGTGACAGTACTGACCAGTACTTTATAGAGCTCCCATCAAATGTTCTGAGATAGCTCTTGAGAGTTCTAGAGGGTTGAAGGCTGAATGGAAAAGTTGCATTATAGAAGCAACTCTCAAGAATGGGGAATGGCACGGATTGCCAAAAAAATAAAATAAAATTTGTTCAGTTTTCCTATTTAAAGAACAGTATAGAGATGTTATTTTCATCCTGCTCTTGTGTAAAAGTATTAGCCTAATTTTTGAAAGTTTTATATTGTCAATAGAAGTTGAGTCTTGTGGAACTCACCCCGCTAGCTAGGTTTGAAATAGCTCCATAGTTGGAGAGTTTTACACAACTCTATATACCACCATCTTTGTGTCATCTTGTCCATGTTGTTGGACCTGTGAAGGCTCCTCCTCTTCTTCCTTGCCCCTCGCTGACCTAATTCTCCATTGCTTCTGCAGTTCTGAGTGCTTCCTCCTATGCCAGGGCGTGGTGTGACCTCCTCCGGACCCCTTGTCTGCATCTCTCAGCGGTGTCAGTATGGATCCCAAGTGGAGCTTGTTACTTTAGGGTACACTTTGTCATTGGGAAGTTGTGAGTAAGACCTGTATAGTTTCATTAAACTTTCACAGGAAAACTACAAATATGTAAGGGAAGAAGCACGACAAGTAAGCAGAATGCAAGTGAATTATGGCTCTAGAGTAAGTAAAGTCTTTTTCACTGATGGTATTGAGACAATCTGAGGCATGCAGAAGTTCTGTGATGACCTTCGGAGAAGAGACGATAGTTGAGTGACACCTAAATAGATTTAAACTTTCTAGAAAATTTGATTTCCGGTCACAGAGATGGAAGAAGGCAGAAGAAATAAATTCACACTACTAATAAAACTTAATTATATGCATGATACTGGATTTTCTTTTTGGGATGTGAGCCATGACTAAGTGAGTTAAGCCTGGATATTGGCGTTTTAAAGTGAAAAAGTGTATTTAAGTTTTGTGATGGAAAAGTTAAGCCTAGAACTCTCATTCCTTGTCCATTCTCCTTTAATTAAGGAGAGTGAAAGCTGATGATGATCAGTGCTGCCAGATCAGAGTTGCCTTTTGTGTTTGAAAAATAATCTGGATCAATGCTTTTTTTTCAGGTATTTTTCATTGACATTTTCTTCTTTCTTCCATTTTCAATGATGAAAGATACTGACCAGCTATTACATATTGGTAGTTTTTAGAAGTATGTTATTTTCCCCTTAAAAATTACATGACTGGTTGCCAAAATACTTCTGAATTTCTGAAGAATGTGCAAAAATAATCAGCATCTCCAAAACAACCATGGGGGAGCATGGACTATGAGACCAAGTACCTTCTTTTTCTTCTTGTTTTGGAGATAACCAGTATGGGCAGTTGCCTATAAAATGTCCACTCGCACATCTCTGAATACACCAATTTTTAGCCAAGAACATGTTGGATGATTTCTCTTCCTCTTAAAATCTCTGTACTTAAATTCACTGTTTCCCTTTCCTGTTTTTAAATCCTGTGTGTGACTCCTGGGAGAACTGCTCTTTCAAGGTTGTCTGCATTGTACTGCTTGTGTTTTGATAACATAAAGTTCTACCAGTTAAATTTCAATTGGTTTCTACACTAAAAATACTCCTCTGTCATAGAACAAAATTGAGGAGTAGGAAGAGAAGTAACTGTGGTTTCCACCTTAAAAACTTAAAAAACTTAAAACTTTAAAACCTTAAAAAAGCCAGTTGCAAAGTGAACATTGCAGTATTGTCTTCTTATGTGATTTGAGAGGAGAGCGTGGTTGGTTTTCTTTCATTGAGGCAATGGGAGATGGTGGACGGGTTTGATGGTCGCCTGAGGATATTGATTAAACCGATTGCGTTTCAGAGTGTTTAAAGAAAAGTTAATATGTTGCCAAGAGGCATCTTTATTGGGACAACTTAGTTGTCCAGGTCTATGGACACAGTGCGTTCAAACACAGATTCCTTTGGTTTTGTTTTCTTACTATGTTATGATTTACAAATTAGTTTGACTAAATATGGAGTAAGCAGTTGCTGGGTATTATTGGAGTTCTGTGTGAGGCCAGAAAAGATTCTTTGCATTTAGTATATGACTTGAGAAATGATGCACAGCGCAACCTTTCCTTGAGCACTGTGCTTTCCAGATAGTAAAGGTCTTCGTGCTCTTACAGAGAAATTCACTTTGGAGTCCTTCAATGATGTAATTTGTTATTCTCCGTCTCCTGAGCCTTGCAGTCACAGCACAGGGCTTGCTCCTTCTCCACTGGGCTTGAAGAGCACTGTTTACTTTAAGATTGCATGGTTAATCTCGACGGCGGGAGCATTTTTGTTTGGTGGGAAAAAATAGTTTTCATTGCTTTTTTGTTTGTGATAAATATATTTAATTTGTTCTATAAGTTTCAAAGCAAGTTTTAATTCTTTTGAGTGTTTATGCGGCATAGAAACACGTTAAATTAATCTTATGGGCATAAGAGAGGTGTTAACTTTGCCATTTAAAACATCTTAAAATACAGCAACCTTGACTTTTGGAAGACATCATTACATGAAAATTTTACACTGGATGGTGAAAAAGATGAATTTATTTATCTTTTTAAAGCACGTTCATCACAAAGTTCAAACTTTGCTAACTAGTTTGTTAAAAATCTATTTAGAATTTTTCTGGTCAGTGACAAAGACTTTCAAACAGAAATATAACTTTGACATAGGACTTGGTAAAGTATGTTCTGTTGTTTATTATGCAGGGGGGGTGGAGTCGGAGAACAAAGCAGTCCCTTCTACAGTTTAAATGCAATTTGTTGTCGTATTTTTGTTTTTTCTCTTGAACTTTAGCTAAAGAGGTTGACTCCAAATATGCAGAAAAATAGTCTAACTGTATTCTTACCATGGTTAATTTGGGTTCCCATGGTGTTCAGACAAAAATAGTGCATTTTTTGTTTTTCCAAAGAGTTATACAATTCTTATTAGTCATGACCGTCCCTATATGAGTGTAATAATTTCTGTAGCTAATTTTTGTAGTTGTTTATTGATGGAGGATGCCAGCAGAATATTTTCTCTGATAAAATTTTGAAATAAGTTTGTGGGGTTTTGTTGTTTGTTTGTTGGGTTTTTTTAATGCTTTTTTGTGTGTTCCATGTTTCCATTTCACCTGACAGGGAATCTGTCAATGCTTGTGAATGTCTTTGGACAAATTTTAGTGTTACTGTTGTAGTTGTGATAACCTAAGAGCAACGTGGTATTTTCAGGAAGAAATAGTATCATTTAGTTCACAGGTGTAAACTCTCTTACTTACTGTTTCAGGTCTGAAAAAGGGTTGTGCACTGAAACCCTTGTTCAATTTTTTCTCTTTCTACTGCTTGGCTGAATAAAACTCACTTTTTCTGTCTACAAAAACCTTGTCTCACAAAAAACGTTAAAGGCTAAGTACATTTCTAGTGTTGTCATTGTGAACTGCTCTTACAATCCATGTTTTCTAGACATACGTTCAAAGTTTTGTGCTAGTAATATTGCAGATGTGTCTTGGCCTTCTCATGCCTCTTAACCAAGAGTGTGGTAGCTACAAATGGGGATTTGTTTTCTGAACGCTGGAGAGCGGGTGTAGGATATCTGGGTGACGGTGGCCCTCTGCCAGGTGATCCAGTAGGTTTCTGTGTGGTCCAAAATGTTGCCAAACTTTTTTCTAACTGGCACGTTTTTTCAGGGCAGGGGTAGGACGAACCTCCATTGGGTGAGTCTGCCTCTTGACTTTGGCGCAGTGTTTGTGAAGTGTATCAACCAGGCCATGGTTCAAGCCCACCATCTTGAGTGTACGCTTTGGAAGGGCTTTATGTTAGGGCTTGAGATCTGTGGAAGGAGACCTTTCACTGTAGTCTTGTCTTTGGCAGTTGTCCCTTGCACTAATCTCTCTTGAAGTTTCTCTGGTTTTGAGTGTATTTAGTTATTGTCTTTTCTAGTAAATATCCAGATCTTGCACTCATATAAACCAGATCTTAGACATTTGTTTTATTTTTCTGCAGATGGTGAACAGACCTTTTCACTATTTATCATATGCTTCTCTATCATCAAATAGTTTTGCAAATAGTGCTTTTAGGGTTATCAGACTCTGAAAATGCCACTGCTTTTATGATTGTATCTTTCTTTTGTACGTTGTGCTTTGAAACCTCATTGAGCTACTTATCCTTCAGTCCGATCTAGTTGATAATTTCTTAGATGAAAAGATGCTGTGTGGAGTTGAAGAAGGGAGCAGCGCAGGGAAGGTGGTGTGCAGAGCAAGCCTTTAAATTTCAGAGGCTGCTTCAGCTGAAGTGCTGGAGCTGCAGGTAGATGGATAGCTGAATTCCAAAAAGCCTGTATCAAGTGGTACTATCCATTGGTCAGGAATAGCACACATCCCTTCAGGAGGTGGTTAACTCTAAAGCTTGAACGTAGCAATTCGTTAGCTAGTTAGTAAGCTAACAGCTTACTACCTGTTGCTAATTATTTCAGTAGAAACAATCAGATCACGTTTAATCCAGAAATGAAAATGCTGAAAGTATAGCAGTCCAACTGTTAAATCTCCGACTTCTGGTTATTAATTTGAGGTGCTTGTCATGTATTAATTTTAAGTGTAACATAGAAGTATTTGTGTGCTTCATCAGATTGATTATAGCTTCCTGTTTTTTTAAACTTGCTAGATTAAACAGAGCTGTAGAATTACTGACTAATCCAAAGTTCACAGAGGCTTTTTGTAATACTTGGTTTAAAAATGCCATCATGGTCATTGTAATGTTTGATGTTAAGAGATGAACTGGTGTGGGTGAGCTTTCTTCCCTTCTTCATGGACGGCACTCCTCCTTTTGCGTTTTGTAGCAGATACTCCACCTGACTGAAGTGGTGTGAAAGGAGTAGAGGGCTGCGCTGCGCGCTGTAGAAGGGTGACTTCTGGTGACAGGAATGCAATCAAAGTCTGTTTTGGCATACAAATGTTGCAGATTAACCCCAGTGATACATTTATTTATACTTGTAACAAAATTTTACCTCATAATTTCTCTAGTTTACTTAACCAAATTAAGATTTAATAGTTGACATCATTCTTAAGACTTTGAGTTTTTAAAAAAGGTAATATATCAAGTTTCAGTTGGCCCTTCCAAGGGTGCTAAAGTAGTTACTGGTGTTTAGCCCCTTTTCTAGGGCATTATATTTCTGCCTTTGCTGAGGACAGATGAGAAGCAAAGGAGGTGACCTGTTCAAATCTGTCTTCTCAGTGAATTTCATCCATTTGGAGCACATTTGCTGCATATATACACCTAACAATTGCTTTGATTCCCAATTCTTCTCCTCCCTTTGGTCTCTGAGATACAATTTGCAGATGCTTCCCCTCTTCCTGCAGCTGTGAAGTAATGCTCATTAAGGAACACAATAGGAAGTATTCCTTCTGGTTTAAATGACCTCCCTCCTGGTAGCAGCCTTTCCAGGACAGCTGTGATATTTTGTAAATAATATATTAAAATCGTTTCCTCTGTGTATGCAGCTTATTAAATGTAAGTGCTCATTTTAATGGAGATGTATAGTAAACCTTTCAGAAAGTAGGAAAGTTAAGAACTGATGTTGTTTCGTAAAGCATCTTTTGGAGGCTTTGAAAGAACATGGTTTTGCTTTTGGTGTATTTATATACCCCTTGCACAAGAGGGTGAGAAAAGATGAGGCAAAGTTTAGTAATACCAAGCTATTTAGGGTAGTAAGAATGAAGGCCTGCATTGAGTAATCATGGAAGGATCTTATGCGGATGAATGACTGCACAATAAAATGACAAATTAAATTTAGCTCAGATAAATATTAAATGATAAACATGGAAAAATATTAACTTCTCAGAGCCCACCATTTTTCTATCTTGCACATCTATATAAATTTGTAAATTTATAGAAACTGTTAGCACTGATGGCTACCAGCCAAAAGTGAGATCTTGGCCTTGCAATAGAAAACTCCATGAGAACATCAGCTCAGTATGGAGTATCGATCAAAAAAGCAAAGCAAATGCTGAAAACCAGGACTGGAATAGAGAATAATGTGGAGAACTTTATTATGGTGCTGTATAAAGTTGTGGTTCACCTGTATCGTATGGTGTTGCAGTTGTGGTCCCCCCATCTCAAAAAAGAACTGCAGAAGAGTTAGGATGCCCCATCCCTGGAGGTGTTCAAGGCCAGGTTGGACAGGGCTTGGAGCAACCCGGTGGGAGGTGTCCCTGCCCATGGCAGGGGGCTGGAACTAGATGGTCTTTAAGGTCTCTTCCAACCTAAACTATTCTGTGACTGTTATTCTTTGGAGTTTGAGGATGGGCTAGGTAACATGAATCCTTCCCAGCTTTATTTGCATGGTGGAATTCATAATCTTAATCTGGGAAGATCTTGTAATTTGCAACATCAAATGAGTGCTATGCCTCGGGAGCCTGTACAGTCCACCAGTTTGGAACATCCCAGAGCTTACTATGTCCAGATTCTGGGCAGTAGTTTGGGTGTTGTCTTTCTGGGACAGTATTGCTGACTTAATACCATTCCCTGAGTATTAAAAGTAACAAAACTTAATTTTCTGTGAATTTGCATCCCATGGTTGACTTCTTTTTTTTTGGTTTTTTTTTTTTTTTTTTNACATCCATATGAGAGAGAAACTTTGAAGAATGAATATTCAGTGATATATGAGCTCAAACTGAAAATATTCCCACAGCTCAGGCATTCCTAATGTCTCTCCCGTGTAGGTTGCCTGGCATTTACTGAGAGTAGAACTCACTCTGTTCTTTCCTTCAGTGAGAGCATGTAAAGTGTTTTGCCTTGTCTGTCCCTGTTGGTTTTTTTTTCTCAAAGCTTCTGGATATTTAAATTTTCCATATCCTCTTTTAGCATTTATACCCATTCAACAGTTTCAGCCAAATTTATTTTGGGAGAAATAAAATGCACAGTTGGTGGTGACTTTTTTTTTTAAAAATCTAATTAAAAGCTAAATTGGTATATTGCTTGTTTGGTTCCATCTCTGAAGTATTTTAGTGCTTCATATTCTGTAAAGTATTGATCATCATAACTTATACTTAATCATCATAAGTAGCAAAAAGAGGCTAAAGATGGACCAAGGAGCACACCCAACTGCTTTGCTTCATTGGGTATTAATGCTGGGTGGGCTTTTGCTCCTGGAGGTGCTGTGCATGTGTGTAGTTTCACAATGGCTTCTGAAGTCTTAAAGCATTAAATGAACGAGTATTAGGTGTGTTTGCCTCCTGCACTGGTCCCAGCATGGCTTTCTGCCTGTCCTGTTGGGAAAAATTCAAGATCCAGAAGGGATGGACCATTGTTTGTGAACTCTTTCTGCTGAAGGACACGACTTCTGAGACTAGCTGACGTGATTTAAAACTTTCTTTTGTTTTTCCCCATGGGAGTTACAGACTTTTCTCACAAAATCAGATCCAGTCTCAGGACCATGATGGACATCTCTGCCCGCATTGCTGTTTATACAGTGTCATTTAAAGGGAACTTAAAAAAAATAATAATTCCATTGCAGGTTGGATTGTGTGACTTCATGTTCCATCTGTTGGCTTTAAATCTTCACTGCTTAACTTGAAGAGTGTTTTGCTGTTGTGTTCTCATGGTGGGGTCTTACAGAGTTGCCCTTCCTCAGTCAGCCTTTCCTTGTTAGATTGTCAAAGAAATGTTAAATATCTACTCTTTGTAAAGCGCATTTCCCATCAAGGATTGCTCTAATTGTGCTCTGACCCCTTCTCTGTTCTACAGCTTCTGCTGTTCAGTGTTCCTCCTGCATCACTTTCAGTTAGTCGTGTTCAAATCCTGTGCGTTTCCCTACAGCCACTGTTCCAGTCATGCTGTAATGACGGTTCTCATTATTGGACATTGTGTAGATGTGTGCCACCTGCCAACTTTCTAAACAATTAAATTTTCTCTCAGTTTATAAAAAAAACCCTCTACGTAATGATGACTTCAGCACTGACTCTTGTTGCTCAAAACCCAGTTTACATCAGGCCACTTTTACTGAAAGACAGCTCAGGTGGAGGGCTGGAGCAGCCATTTCCCAAAGAGGTACCAGTGGATTCAGATTTCCAAGGGAAAATGGGATAGGCTGCTCACTCAAGGAATTCAAGAGCATTGCAGAATTACTGTGCTAATGCAAATTTCCTATTTAAACACACTCAAAAAGTTGAATTTTCAGAAGTTGTTTGAATAGGGGAAAGTAGGGAGGGTTAGGTTAGGAAAGGGGGTGGAACATGTTGACAAAAGTTAGAGAGTGAGGGAAAAGTTTCATATTTTAAGTGCTACTACAGCCAAGGGTTAGTACGGTATGTCTTCCTTTTCTACCTCAGACCTTGGATTCTCCACTAAGGCAATACACGGCAGAAAGGTTGGGGTTTATTGCTTAGTTGATAACTAGGTCCAGTTAATTATATCCTTTCAAAGCGCTATCAAGAGAATCAGTTATGGAAGGTCTGTGTGATTAAAATTTCCTTAGCAAGGGAGTGATGAGAGAAAATATCATTATATTTGATACGTTTCTTTATCTCAGTCTGTTTTAATAGATGCACTTTGCTTTCTCTTCCCAAGTTGTTTAATTTTATTCATTTGTTTGTAACTGCACGTTTTCACTTTGGAAAATCTGGGTGTGAATTCATTGATGGTTGTAACTTGTCCAACAAAGGCTCCTCATGGGCAGAAAGGTCTGATCAAAGCTGAAAATCTGCTGTGTGGAAAGGAGGGGAAACCTGTTGCTATAGATGACTGTAGATACTCTGAAATTTCCTGTAGGTGTTAGAATATCTTTCTGGCCTAGAGCTGGCTAGAAATAGCACAGCTATACTGTCACATTCTGGATATAGTTACTAGTGGGATTATTTCTATACAGAATTTCAGTTACCTCTGTTCTTTCATGTTTTATCCTTGCGTGTTACTTGGTTTGTTCTTAAGAAAACCCCCAAAACCGCTCTTCCAGGTTTTTACAGTTTCAGAGATCTGGAGACATTCTAGAGACCTTCTACATTGTCAGTACTGGGTGTCTGAAACTTTCTGTGTTGTCAGGTGTGGTGATTCCTTTAGCAACTGATTTTTGTTAGTTTTTTATTCTTAACAGTAAGATCTCCAAGAAGATCCTTTCTTCTGACTTCTTCGCTCCTGCCCAGGACACGAGCTGCTGTTGACACATTAAAGTATTTAAGCATCATGGCTATGACAGTGCCGCTGTTTGAAATTTTATTTCACTAATGTGTCTGTAAATTGGAAAACCAGGAGCCACTGCTTCCCAGGATATGTTAATAGTCGCCTTGTTGCACCTTCTGGTTTGGGACAAGAGTGATCTACTAGAGAGCAATATAGTCCTTCTTTTTTTTTTTTTTATTTTTTAGTTAAATATATTAGTAGGTGTTTTATTCAGTGTTCATAAGAATTCATGGGATCCAATTAAACTGGTTTTGTTACTTGCAAATTAAAAAACTTTGCACTTTATTCATGGCGTTCTGACTGTTGCAAAGCTAGGCTCTATTTTTAGTCCCAGCTAAATGAAAAGTAAAACAAAGTCTGCTGTGTCTTCTTTCCTTTTGGGGTTGATATTTCATCATTTTTACATTCCTTTTAGAGTCTCCCTCTGCTCTGTTGCCATTTATTTTCACTGATTTCATTAAAATCTCTGCAGTAGCTCTTCATGGGGGTTTATTGTTGCAGTTTTGGTAAATTCATAGAAATCCGGTGTGTTTTGTAAGTTTCAGTGGAAGAAACTGCTGAAGGGGGCAAGAGGATTGGTAGTGTTTTAGTTGAGTGTTTCTAAAGGCTGCAGCAGCTGCACAAAAAATTATGGTGTGATGGTTTTCTATTTTTTTTTTAAATGTTGTTTTTAAAACCAGATATGGCAGCTGTGAAAATTTTTACAGGCAGCTGTGAAAATTTTTAAAGGCTATTGTTTGGATGGTATGTTTTCTTGTGACTTACTGAGCTTTCTCAGGCAATTTTTTGGATAGTACAAAAAATTCCACATAATCCTGGAAACCTGCTTTGAGTCCATTGTAATCTTTATCTTTCTTTTTTCCTTAGGAAATTTGCTACAAGACCCTATTGCTCCTACCAACTCCACGTGTCAGCATTATGTCTGCAAAACTTGTAAAGGCAAGAAGATGATGATGAAACCGTCATGTAGCTGGTGCAAGGACTACGAACAGTTTGAGGAGAATAAGCAGCTAAGCATCTTAGTGAACTGCTATAAGAAACTCTGCGAGTACATAACGCAGACTCCACTGGCACGAGATATTATCCAAGCAGTTGATTGTTCTGCAGATCTTTTGGCTTTGCTCAAAGATGGATCACCACTCCATGAAGAGACAGAAAAATCTTCCGATACAGCCTTGGCTTTGTGTTTGACACATTCCCCAGTACCTTCAACCTCAGAACTTACAACTGATCCTCCAGCTAGTTTTACGTCAATACCTGAAAGCACACACAACATTGATATTAGAGGTTCTGTTATCAACGGGTTGCCCAATTGTAATGGGCTTTCGGTAGATAAACTTGGAGTGAATATTCCTTCTCCTGAACACTCAAACACAATTGATGTCTGTAGCACTGGAGAGTATATAAAAACTGAAGATCTCTCTAGCAGCCTGCAGCCTGTGTGTGATACAGTTTCCACTAGTGACTTGTGTACGACAGGCATTGACATCTGCAGTTTCAGTGAAGATATAAAACCAGGTGGCTCGCTTCTCCTTAGTGTTGAGGAAGTTCTCCGGAGCTTAGAGACCGTTTCAAATACTGAAGTCTGTGATTCTAATTTGCAGCCCAGCTTGGAAGCAAACATGACTAACGGCCCTTTCCTGCAGCTTTCTCCCCCACCTCTTAGCCATAACATTTTCATGTCCACAGATGCTTCTCCTCACGGCATCTCCTGTACAGCGGCGACGCCTAAGGTAGTTAAGTTAAACAGAAAGCGATCTCGATCAGAAAGCGACAGTGAAAAGGTTCAACCTCTACCCATTTCCAGCATCATCTGTGGCCCAACATTGGGAGCATCAGCTCCTGTAACAGTGAAACAGGAAAATAAAATGTCTTTGCAGCCCATTGCGACTGTACCTAACGGAGGCACTACTCCCAAAATAAGTAAAACTGTGCTCCTGTCTAACAAAAGCATGAAAAAGAATTTAGAACATGCCCCTAAGAAATCTCACCCAAAAGCCAAACCAGGGGTGCTGAAAACAAAAGACAAAGCAAAGGAGAAAGTTCCTAGCAGTAACGTTATGCCAGGAAGCCCAACAAAAACTGTGTATAAAAAGCCACAAGAAAAGAAAGGGTGTAAATGTGGTCGTGCCACCCAAAATCCAAGTGTTCTTACATGCCGTGGCCAACGCTGCCCTTGCTATTCTAACCGCAAAGCCTGCCTTGACTGCATATGCCGTGGCTGCCAAAACTCATACATGGCTAATGGGG
The DNA here is from genome assembly GCA_013398815.1 of Ibidorhyncha struthersii. Classification (NCBI taxonomy): domain Eukaryota; kingdom Metazoa; phylum Chordata; class Aves; order Charadriiformes; family Charadriidae; genus Ibidorhyncha; species Ibidorhyncha struthersii. Next base: position 65,085 of record VZSZ01011725.1, read on the forward strand.
AGAAGAAGCTGGAGGCATTTGCAGTGCCAGAAAAGGCCTTGGAGCAGACTAGGCTTACTTTGGGCATTAATGTGACAAGCATTGCGGTGCGCAATGCCAGCACAAGCACCAGTGTAATCAATGTGACAGGGTCACCAGTAACTACGTTTTTAGCTGCCAGTACACACGACGAGAAAAGTTTGGATGAAGCTATAGACATGAGATATGACTGTTGAATCTTTCTTTCTTTTCCCTGCCGTCAGTAGGGGAACTGCTACAGTTTTAAGGCAGCTATGGTTCTGTTTAACTTGCTGGAGCTCCTGCGTTTAGATCACTTGTATCAAGTGTTTTTCATTGCTATGTTATGTGTATTAGTGTCTGGGAAATAGTTGCAGATAATGGAGGAGTTACCCTAAAACTGTTTTTAGTTCTTACAGCACCTCATAGTTTGAGATCAATTGCTGATGTAAATGATTTTATCACAAGATCTTTGGCAAGGAATATATTAACCTCATTGTACTTGGTCATGCTTTGTGCTCAGTCAAAGCTTCTGCTTAAATGTAGAGAAGTGGTATCTAGTTAGTCCATCTAAAGTGTGCTAGATTATGGTGTAGAAAAATAATTATTGATTAGTTACAGTCACCATAACTAGAAAATAACCTCATATTCCTGTAGGAAATGCAGCGTTGAGCTGGAGAACACAGTCTGAAAAGGGTAGATAACCAATTCTCACAAACAGAAATTATCTACTCTATGGAACAGTTTAAAAATAATAATAAGAAAAAAAAGATTAGTAAATATATTGAGAAAGCTAATAGCCCCAAACCAGCTCAATCTCCAGACAAGGGTCAGGAAGATCGGTTGGTTAGATACGAGTGTGGAACTGCTGACTCGGACACACTTCCCATGAACAACAACATGTTTTTTTTCTTCTTGACAGTCCCACAGGTCATATTCCTGATCAGTTATGCCCTTGGGTTCCTGATCAGTTATGCCCTCAGTGCTAACTCTGTTTGGTTGTCGTTACTGACTATTTTGGCTGGGGTGAGAAAATTACTTGTAAACAAAGAAAGCTCAAGTTTTATTAGCACCATCCTCTCCCCGCCCCATTTTTTTTTTTTTTTTTTTGGCATTCCTGCTGATTTTACTGCTGTTGCTTCTAGAAGAGAGCGGGGATTTTCTGGGTTACAGAGAGATTCCTTGGCTGATTTTTTTCCCCCTGCCTCTGCTGCTGCTCAGTGCCTGATACACAGAGACTTCCACAGCACTTATCACCATTGGGGGTTTTTGTTTGTTTGTTTTATTAAGTTTGTGCCACAATAGACCTGGGACCCATCCCCTTGAGGGTAGTTCTTCCCTGACAGGCATCTTTCAGCTGGGGCAGAGGATCGATTGCTATCTAAGGTCAAATATTTTGGATGTTTCTTAGACAGAATAAGCTATATAACCTACTCCACCCAGAATCTATCTCATTTTTCGCTAATATGTTGAAAGTGGCTTTTGAAGGTCAGTGCTTTTCATCCTGGGCTGAAGGGCTCCAAAATGGAAAAATAACACAAAGTTGACAAAGAGCTTATCTCAGAAAGTGTTAAAATGAAAGCATCTTTGTAGGAATTCAGCTTTATGCAAAAATGGTTTATTTCAGCGTAATCCCTAAAGAAGAAGAGTACAAGTGGAAGAACTTGGTCTTCCATTTAGGGCTTCGTTGGCAGCTTAAAAAAAGTCAGATTACTTTGTGAAAGCAGAAATTTCTCCTTTTTGAACGATTGATAGAGCACAAATTAAACATGGGCTGACTAGAACACGAAACATTACCTTCTAATTTAAAAGGCAATTCCTGTTTCAATGGCATGTTAAATAGTACGTGAATTTTTTTGAGTTGCTTTACTGCTTCCATCTTTCCTTTTATTCATCCAATGAACCCCGCAGTGCTTTTGGACCTAACGTTAGGTGTATTTTGATTTGGCACAAAGCATGTACAATGATGGTTCCTCACCTAAGAAATAAGCAAAAACCTTTGGACACAAATGACACCTCCTTTTGTTTTGTAGTGTACCATGGTGTCATTTTCTGTGAATGTGGTCAGATCTTTTTGTTGGTTTTGGTTTGTTTCTCCCCCCGTCTTTTTTGTGGGGTGGGTAGGGTGGGGGGTTAAAGCCATAGGAAGAAAAATGTGATGTACGTGTCCAGTCTGTACTTTTTTGTTTTTGTTTTGCAAGAAGAGTTGAAAAATATTTTTGATAATGAGTAAATGGTGGAAAATGCTTCTTAGTATTCTTGTCTTTATTTGCCAACCCAAGTACCTAAGATCTGTGTTTTTTAGCCCTCATGAGATTTAACGATGTCCTATTAAAATGTATTTAGTTAAACTTGTATGTGATTTTTGTGTTGACCCAAAAGGATTCTATCATTTTCTAATTTGGTGGTTTGATCGTGACCTACTAATGTAAATCTGTTTATTAGTCCACTACGTGTAAGAAAAGTAGCCAAACCGGAGTCTGATTTAAGGGGAGTGAACTGCACAGCATGGGTTGTTTCGGAATGCTTTTGCAGAGCTGTTAAGTTTTGCTGAGATTGTTTGATGGTACATTTATTAGGACTTTCATTGAATTAAATATATAGTACCTTTGCTCCAGAAATTGGGAGTACTTGGAATCTTTACTATCTCACTGCTGCATTAAATGTGGTACCAAAAGTTGGAGAACTTAGGTCAAGTGTGTTTTGGAACCGTCGACAGGAGAGCCCTGACCATTAATGTAAAATTGCAAATGGTAGATTCAGGTTGTTTCTAAAAACATTTCCTTTTATGCTGCCACGTTCTTGAAATGTATATTAAAATTCAAATTGATTTAATAAATGTTAGTTTTCTAATTCTATTTTGCAACTGTTAAAGGCATCACTGTGGCATATGTTGAACTTACTGTCTAAATACTACTTAGTCAGTTGATGACTAATTCTGTAATTGTTTAAATTAGGGTTGGCTTGGTTTGGTTTTCTTAACCTCCTGGCTAGTTGTTCTTGAATAAGCTGAGCAATGGAAAGGATTGTAGTGTTGCTGATGATAATTGCAGTGGTTCTAGTTTGAAAAGCATTAGTTTCCATGTTATAGCCATATGAGCGGCGATACTGTTCTGGGATTGGGGGCAGTTGCTGGTTGGGGCAAAGTGAGTTGAGTGAAAACTCCGTCCAGCACAGCATGCAGCAAGGACTTGCTCCCTGCTGGCCGTAGGTGGGGAAGCGCTGGGGAATTGCTGACGGAGAGCAGTCACACGGATCATTTTAGCTCTGGCTTAGCCTGGGCTCGGCTGGTGGGAGCTCCCTGGCTGCTGTTGGCCAGGTGTTCCTCTCGCGGTGCTGTGGATGTGAGGGACTGTTCTCAGCGTTAGCACAGAGGAAGCTGTGTGGGGATTCCTTTTCATATAGGAAATGCGTGATATTTCAGCTTTCTTCCCAGTCCTCTTGAAGACAGTGATTAACTTCCACAAACTTTATTAAAATCCTGTAATTTGTAGAGCTGCATCATAAAGAGAAAGCAGCGGTTCATCAGATGTTTTGCTGTGGGAGCCTCCCTGCCTGAAAACATGCTGCAAAGGTGGAAAGAACAGAGCTCTTTCTGGAGGGGGTGGGCTTTTGATCACGTGCAGTGGTACAAAATTAGTCTAGTGCTTTTGACCATCCAGATCTGAACGTGTGGAAGATCTTATCTCACGAAAGAGAAGACATCTAAACTTCCCTTTTGAGAGGAAAGGCTCTTTCCATATATTGTACATCGGTGAAATCACTGGTTGAGATTAAATCCTGGAGGGAGGAGGGACAGGGAAACAAAACTGGAAATGAACGTTTGGATTGCATTGACTTTGCTGCTCTTCTAGCAGTTCATGTACGCCGGTGATGTTCTCACTCTCTGGCTTGTCTCGCCCTACTGTGCAGTGCCTCTGAACACTGGGGTCACAACAGACTCTTCTATGGAACTCCCTGCAGATGTTCTTGTACGTGTGTATGAGCTTTGAAACACTATTGCAAACTGAGGAGGCAGGTGACAGATGATGTCTTCTCGTGCAGCTGCTTCCATTTGTGTCACCATTACACCTTAGAGGCTGCCCCCTTGCAAGTACCATAAAATTTTGTATTGTCAGAAAAAAAACCCTGTAGAGTTACAATGTACCAGCAGCGAACTAAAACCCGAAAAGCCTGCTTTCCAAGGCAGGTGCTTCTGGCACAGCAAGGAGCTGCTGCTTCAGTGAAACGCAGACAGACTTTCAAGAAAAAGATCATACAGATGTGGCACATGAATCATGCCAAGATTCTGGCGTGATCCAGAATAGGAGATTGCATGCAAGAAGCACACAACCCCAGACATTTTTTTATGTATTTAATTTTTATACAAATTATAAAAAAGCCTTTTGATTGCTAACTAACTTTCTGAGAAGTGGGATGATAAAAAGAGCAGCTTTGTATGTCAGAATCGTTCCAAGTATGTGGCACAGCTGACGAAATCCACCCTGAAAGGTATATAATACTATTGAAAGTTGTACTGATAAGACCAAAGAAGATGTGCTTGTTATGTTAACTATTTAGTTTTTCAAATTGAAGTGGCTCTGGTATTTTAAAGAAACCCAGAGGTCCCCACCAAAAAGTGACTGTGCTATGTACAGATTTAGGCACACAGGGGAACACTGACCCATCAGTCTCACAGGCGAAGTAATATGATAATGCAGTGATTCTGCTTCAGCATTTGCATGTAATGAAATCAGAAAAGGCATTACTTTTTCTTCTCTCTCAACCCC
>VZSZ01011725.1:69885-130674 GCA_013398815.1 Ibidorhyncha struthersii
TACTTGCAGAAGATCCAGGAGATTTTTTTTGTTTGTTTTGTTCTGTTTTTTCAGGACAGATTAAAATGAGGGAGTTTGGTGTTCTGGTAAGTCAGCACAGGGATAGTGCTCTGTGTTGAGGATGAAGATGTCAGAAAGGTAAGTGGTAGGACTGATTCTCTTCCTTGGTATTTTTGAAAAGAAAGCCTGGAATTTTGGCTTTGGCAGGCTTGCTGACAGGTGACAGGATGGTGTGAGCTCGGTGGCAGCAGCAGGGAAAGTGATTTTGGGAGAGCAGCTGGAGATGAAGCGAACAATAATGCTCTACCCCACCACTACAAGACAGGCTTTAATTCTGAAATTCCAAAGTTCTTTATTTGCCAAAAAAAGAAGAAAATACAAAGTAAAAATATGAAGATAAAACCATGCCAGCACAAAATGTCTCCAAACTACTTTTACAAAGTATGAGAACCTTTATTATTAAATACTCAAGTTTCTAAAACCATCACCCAGTGATACAGATAAAAGAGTAGAACAAAAGGGTAACCACTGTTCAGGTGTTTTTCTTAGAGTAGCTCATGCTTTTCATTGAGGTTCATTTTTGATTGCATAGACCTAAGATGCTGTGATTTAGAAATGCTGTACTCCAAAAGTACATACCATGAACATGACACTTCAGTGACCTCTTTTTTTTTTTTTTTGGCCCTTCAGGCATATTTTGTTTCAGAAACTAAGCACAGTACCTTGGTTAGAATATCTCGAGTCAGCTTTCTGAAATTCTTAGTTCAGGAGAGCAGGAAGGTTTTCTGGAACATTGTCTGTAAACCTGAGACTGACTGGAATTTCTGTTTTTGCTGTCCATGCCTGTTCTGCAGCACTGCCGCTTGGTGGCAGACCGGCAGAAGGGGAGCTCTGTCAGTGCCTGGGTTTCGCTGACGAAAACGGTAATGCAGCAATTACTACTGAGATTTTAGAAGAAGAAAAAAAAAATCAAGCTAGTGCCATTCCAGCAATAATTGAATGTAGTTGTATTGAGCCGTATCTCCAATCTTAGTACTTCAGAAAAAGACTATTTGTGAATATAAAAATAAAAAGCAAGGGTTTTGTAAGGACACAGGACTTAATTTTGCTAGACAAAAGCAGACTAGAGAGAACAAATAAACACAAATGTATTTTTCTTCTATCATGCAAAACTGAACTTTACTCACTTTTCTGACTATTCATAAGGAAAAAGGAAGCCAGCTTATAAAAGTCTGAGCTGGATTTACAATGAAAAATGCATGATCTGCCTTTAAAGGTATGCAACATCTAAAGTGGCCTTGACAATTGGACATGGGAGGCAAAGTCAAAGCGAAGTGGACTCCTACAGGTTTTTGGTGCGGTGATCCTTGGGTTGCTCCATGCTAGAGAGCTGGCTGACCTCTGAAGCTGGTGTGTGTTGCAGCTGAGAAGGTTCTGGTGTCTGTATTCACAAACATCCTTGTCTTCTTATGTTTTGACTATCCCAGAAAGAAAAAACTAAGTAGTAGGACAGGAGTTCCCAAATTTACTTGGTTTATATACTGCAGATTTAGAAGCCTTCCATCCAGAGCAGCTGTGAACAGGGCTAAGTCACAAAGTGGGGTGTAGAGTACCTCCTTTACTAATTCAGCTGTGGCTGTCCAGTTGGTTATTTTCAAATGTATTAGTAAGAGAGAATGGATTTCTACTCCTGGAGTAAATAATATAAGTTACTGCAAGTTTTGCACAGACGTCATGCTAGCAGTAGCTTCTGTAGCTTGTCCTTATATTCACATATAAGGCAAAACACTCAGCGTGAGTAGTTTTTGTGGTTTTTTCTGTGATTGGGTTGTTGTGTTGACCTACTAGAAAGCATGAAGTGAGTTTGTAATTGCTCCACTTTGTCACAGCAGCAGTGAACCTCTGTTTGTAAAAGAGACGGCCCTTGGGTTTGGGGGCCAAAGGGCTCAGTGGAGCAGCTATGAGCTTCTGTCTCAATTTATTGAAAAGGTAGCTGGTGGTTTTTACCAGGCTCAAGATACTGACTTCTGCACAAAAAGACACCAGTTCAGGCAGACTGGTGTGAGATGGAAGTCTGAATTGATTTATGGGATGAGTTGAGTTCAAGCCCCTCTGCAAAAGGCACACGAAGAGAAAGAGGAAAGATCTTGAAGTGGTGGGTGAACAGAAAGAGCAGGAACAGCAGAAGTGGGCTCAAGGTTTGACCTAGCAAGAACAGAAATGCCAAATCAGAAGTGATGCTCCAAGGGTTGCTGGAGTACCAGCTCTTCACAGTCCACTGTGGGCTGCATCTGCACCCCAACACACATCTGGTGCTTGAGAACAGGGTGTCACTTGCTCAACTGGTGAGTCCTCCATCTAACTCCCTCCTTGTGTGAAAAAGATATTGTGCATTCCTGGGAATATACATCCCTTCTGGAAAATGATGTTGCTCTGAACTCCCATAGGGAGGAGGAGGGAATGTAATATGCAGAGAGGTTGTAGAATCACCATCTATGGAGATTTTTCAAAACTCAGCTGGATGAGGTCCTGAGAAACTTGCTGTAACTTTGAAGCTGGCGTGCCTTTGAGTGAGGAGGTGGAATAGAGACCTACAGAGGTCCCTTCCAACCTGCATTATTATGTTTTTCCGTGCAGTGCTAGGAAAGCTTCTTTTCTGTGAGGTGCCAGGGCTGTACCAGGTTAAAACCATAAAGAGGCAATCACTAAGTTATTCTGGAATAAGACTTTACATAATTGGCAAACTGGACATTCCAGTACTGCTGCTTATGGAGTTAAAAGCTAGCAGTGCTGAAGTAATATGAAGATTCAATTTCAGCCTAGAATGGGGTCAGGTTCTTCTTGTTCCTTTGAGGAATCTTTGTCTTTGGAGAGATGTAAACTTTTAAATCAAACCTAAAAGACCACTCTGGACCTAGATGGTGAAGAAAAGAGCTTAACTGCTTTGCCTAGGTTCTTTCAGGTAAGAAGTGGACGGAGCTGGTGACAATTAGTGGTTGTGCAACTTCCATCCTATGTTCATTTCTGCAATCATTTCCTAGTTTCTTCTGCATTTGGGTCTTTGTGGAATCATCCCCAGTAAAGCTTTCCCCTCAGGGTTACAGTAATGATGGAGATGCGATTCAAACACCCTGATGTTGAACAGAGCTGCTCCTGTGTGCCTGTTGCATTCAAAGAGGCTTATCCTGGTTCAGTCAGCGTGCTCCCTGCTTACATCATCTTTTATATGGAATGGAAGTTACCTTGCAGTGCCTTTGCTAAGAACCTGGGCATCCAGAAATTTCCCAAATATCAAATCCAGGATCCTGAGGTGTGTACATGCATCTGGATAAAATAGCAGCTTTGTTCAAGAAAAAGAGACTAAATCTCAAAGCCCAGTATAACTGAAAACTTCCTCTTTCAGATATTGATCCTGAGGACAGAGTTACTAACCTCAACAAGGCAGCAGTATATCCCACCTGGGCATCAGGAGGCAGGCATTATACTTCAAAGGCTCCTGGAAAAGTTGAAGCTGCATTGTAGTGATCAGCCAATTACTTATTTGGTTATTAACACGCAGAGGTATCATCTAGGGATTAGTGTTCCATTGTGCTAGCATCTCTGTGTATAAAATGCACCAGGCTAATACAGTGTGTGTGTGTGTTATCTAGATGGGTTATGCCTTTAGTGCAGCCCAGCACATGGCAGGGGGGCGCAAACTAGATGATCTTTAAGGCCCCTTCCAACCCAAACCATTCTATGATTCAATCATATCACAATATATCAAACATATGATAGTTGAACTAAAATACAATGGCTGAAACCTGTCCCAAGCTGGAGAAGGTAAGTACCAGATCTATTTGTGTATCTACAACAGCTAAATTGAGGACTGGTAAGAATATGTTATAATTGCCTCTGTGCTGAATCAGACAGCTACTATGCAAGGAGGAACACCTCCAGCAGCAGAGCGTGCGCTATTACTAGAGACATCAGTTATGATTCTATGGGGAAAGTCAATTTAATTTTGCACTTAAAGCAAGAATTCATTAGTTAGTGTTTTCTTTCTGAGACTGGGGCCTACTCCATGGGTGGAAAATAATTTTTTGGCAACATTACTAATTCCTTTACCAGTTAAAGGATCCCTCTGGTAACAGAAATTTAGCACGCTAAATTGGGTTGGGTTTTTTTCTTCATTATCTCAGCTTAGGCTCCTGGAGAAGGCTATAGGTTAGCAATACAAGAAAGAAGAACACAGGGAATGGACGGAACTGGTGCACCCAAGACACAGCAATTTCAACACACCAGCTGAACAGTACGTATGTCTTTTTTTGCAAATATGCTAGAAAATACTTTTACAGAGACAAAACGCTAGCCTGAGGAAGATCTTATGCACAGAAGAATAGGTAGAAATGTTAACTATATCTCAAATTCTTAGAGAAAGATTACATCATGTAGTGCTTTAACTGTCCACAGATTCATACAAGTAAAATATGTCCAGTATCGACTGTAAGGGTTTGTTGGTTTAAAGCACAAAAGGGGACTTCACCCTCCCCATGCACAGGCATGTTACCTTGGTTTCCTGGACACTAAGAAAAAAAAAAAAAAAAGAACTTCATTGTGGCTTATGTGTTAAAAGATTTCTAGATATACATTTAAATTACATTAATTTGGCAGTTCTTTTGTCACTCCTGGTATAGAGTCAGGGGGACAGAATGGCACAGGATTGAACCGACTGAGGAACGACCACTGTAGATGTTGCATGCAGTTGCTACAGTTAATCATTAGATGCTGGCATTTATTGCACATCTGGGGACATAACAGAATTTATATATAAACGAAACAAGGTGCAATCACCACTTGTAACGAGCGTGCACAATAAAACATTGTAGAAAGCCTTTTTATAGAAATTACCTTATTGCAATTACACAGGAAGAGAAAAAAGGTTCTCAAGTTACAGTGTACAAATTAAAGCACATTGCTCCAATGACGGATTTCAGAAAAATCCCTAAGTGTCTTGGGACTGAATGCTATCCAGTTTGAAAGATATCGATTAAAAGTCTTCAATTTCTCTATGCTGAGAGATCTGAGATAACTAGTTTATCTGACTTGTCTCCAGTTTCAGAGGGAGATAGGACTTCATCTGTATCATAGTCTTCTTCAAAAGATCTGCAAAGATAAAAGGTATGTCTTTAAAAGCCATATTTTGGTGAGAGCTCTTTCAGGTAAGTTATTTCAGTGGCTACTAAAGCAGCTGGCTAAAACATAGTAGCATGCAAGATGTTAACCTTGAGGAGGATATTTATAAGGCATTGAAAACAGTGCTGTAGTAATCAGTATTCTGACAGCTGACATGACTTTGTGCTCCCATCCCTCCTCATTTGTAAGTTCTGAAACAACTTTTCATTGGTGTTCAGCATTATAAAATTTGAATCCAGTTTCAGTAACAACTGTTAGTAGGTCACAGTAGCCTTAATAGTTCAGTGTAGAAATGAAGTCATCCAGCCCTAGAGGAGATTTGGCTTGTTCAGACACCTGGTTTGCAAACCATCTTCTGGATTGGGATATGTTTTGACACCCACAGAAGAACAATTGTGGCCATGCTGTCACGTTCCTCTCACTTGGTTTGAAGTTTAATATCCAAGTCTTAGCATTTATGGTCTGGGGTGGTTTGGCTGCGAATTCTCAGATCCAGCCAGTTGCAGTGTCCACACTGGTTGGGTTTTGTGCTCTGCAGCAGAGGATATCGCTTCGGGGCTCCCATCCCATTCCTATTCCTCAGAAATGATGTTTTTAGGATGTTTTCTGTCCAATCTCAGCACACTACAGGTTAGTTTCTCAGGGCTCCCAAGAAATTAAAATTCTTTCTTTTGTTCTGAAAGCGATGCTGCTTACGAAGGAAATGTCGCAGCAGGTGCTCCAATGGCTCAGCACAGGAATAGCTCTACTTTGTTCAGTGATAAACCGTGCTGCAAGAAGGTTAACACCTTTGATCCCCAGCATGGATAGCATCAAGAAAGAATTGTCTACCACTTCTTGTGCTGTTTTCCCCTTTACTAACCCACATGCAGGCACAGAAAATCTTCAGGAGCCTGTCAGTACGTATGTCCTGCTGTGGGGAGGATTCTATGCTATAGTCTGGTGATCCTTATGTGAAGAAGAGACAAACCGCATAGAGATCATCCTGGGCATTTTCATCTTCTCTTCCATAAAGGAAAGCACCTGCTGAGTAATTCTGCCACCTTCTGGATCCTTGCATAAGTGGGAGAAGGGAAACAATGGTCTGGATCCTACACCAACAACTGTTCTGATTATGCATGCAAGGAAGCCAAAAAGTACACAATATGCACACTTTTTGCTCAAGTGGTACCTGTTGGGACTCTGCATGGCTCTACATCCCCTGCATTCCCCACCTGGGAATGGACTGTGCATGTTTGTACATGCCTCAGTTTCTCTAATGTCTCCTGGGTTTAAGATGATGCAGCTGAGGAAAACTTTTAATTTTATTTGAATGCTCTTCTTAGGAATGTTCCTTTTGCATCCCCTTTTCCTTCAATTTTACCAGTTTCTGTTAGCTTTCTGCTCTTTTTTCCCTATACGTGGAATGTGACCTCTTTCCTGTATTGTGTATCTTGCACATTCACCAGCACTTGGAGCTCCACTATAATTTTTTTTTTTCCCAGGGCCTTTTGCTTCTGCAGTACACCTTCTCATGTCTTCTTCAGAAGGGGCTTCCCATTGTCTTTTCCCATGTGAGTTACTTTTCCACTTCACTCTTTTGCTCCTTAAGGCTCAACAGTGCCTGCCTTTCCGATCTTGGAAAAATGCTTTCCACCTTTATGGCTAGGAAGCATCCAAGTGACAGCTTTTCCACAAGATTAGCACTAATCACCTTCTTTCCTTCCAGGTCAGTTTCAAAACTTCACAGTCCCATAAATACACGTATGGGCTCACGTAATTTAAACTCCCATTCCCTCAAGACTCACCCATGGCAACTCTAGCTCGTTCAGAGAAGGCAAATTACTCCAGAAAATTCTTTGTCCTTCTTTCTGGCAAACACACATTTTGTCACTGGCTGGTTCAGCGACGTACTTCTTTCCCCTCTCCTTTCCTTATACTGCTGCGTTCATGACAGTGAGCAAATGAGCCATCAGCCAACTTGAGGGAGACAAGAAAAATGGTCTAAGGTGCCTAAACCAACATCATCTGATCCTGTGTCTTTGTCCCACCTATCTGCTTCTGAGCAGGATTGCTCTGCATTGTGCTCCCTCATTTGTTGTTGCTCAGATGAAGGGGATTCTCTCCTATCAGCAGCTGATAAAAGATGGCCTCTTCTTCCTTATTTCCCTTCCTATGGAGAAAGATGTCTTTCCATGAAGGCAATTGTGGTTTCCACGTGGATCAGCTGGCTGAAACTGGTTTCTGGAACTGTGAACTAAGCGGTGCTCACTTCTGCTAGGCAGGCCACAGCCTGGACTGGAAGAAAGGATTTCTGCAAAACCAATGTTATATCTGCATTAAGAGCTTGTGTTGGTCAGATCCAACTATTGGTTCTGCCTTCAAACAACAATGCGAGTATACATTCACCAGGGAACAGACTCTTCATTGAATCTCATACACAGAGGTATAAAGCAGAGCATGGCTGATAAGCATTCAGATCAGCTTAAGCTTCCACTGAAACACGATGCTTCATCGCTGTCTTGAGCAAGACAACACCTTTCTCTTATCTTATTTTGGGTGACTGTAGTTCTCAATAGAGTCACAGCGTCCTTGACGTCACTCTGAGTATCCACTATGTCTTGATGAGATTCCTCTTCCAGGAGCAGTGCTCTCTCACGGGCAAGCCTGCAGGCAGCCAGGCTGACACTGACTGGTTTTAGAAACCTTCCATCCAGAGAAGCTACAGACAGGGCTAAGTCACAAATGTGCGACACACTAGTTCCCTCTGCAATTGCTCAATGATGGTTATTTTTCAAATTTATTAGTAAGACAAACACCAGATTTCAGATTCTGCCAGCTAGCTCAGCCAAAAATCTTCTGGTCTCTCATACAGCTCGTGAACTGTCTTGGTTTTGTCCCTGCTCCCTGTTTCTGTCATCCTCAAAGGACAGCAGAAATAATGTATGTGCAAAAACTAAATGCCTGTTTCTGGCAAATTTGTCTGGGCATCCAGCTCTTTGTTTTTCTTTTTCCCTTCCTTTTTTCCTGCATGGTCTGTTGCTATGCTCCACAAATGAGATCTAATCCTGCTGCCATGACTACAGAGCTTTTCAGGGGCTCTTAAAAGCAAGCAGCAAGGTTGCTGACATGCTCTTTACAGGAAGACACAGAGCTGTTTCAGACAGACTTCAAAAATCTGACATCACCTGCCACTTATCCTCTGGTTTTGGTGAGTTTGGGGATTCATGGTCCTGCAAAGCTTTTACGGCAGACTTCTATTTCTTTTCTGTGCTGAGGACACAGGTGTTGCAAAGCAGCTGCAGGGAATACAGCAATTTTATCTTCCAAAGGCAAGGCAGCTCAAAGGAGATGAGGGAACAGCCCATAGCTGTTTGGATGCACATCACAGGGAGAGAGGGAAACATAGCTTTCAATAGCTTTGCAAATCTCTGTGGCTAATTAGGAGGTGCTACTGTTAGCCCAAGCAGTTTCCAGTGTGGGAAGTTTTGAAAATTATGCGATCTTCTCAGTACTCTTACTTTAATAGCTCTACAAGTACTGTTCAAGAATGGATGAAATCCTGAATCATGCAAGATTAATGTGGGGTAAGCATTCTTTGGAAGTTTGTTACATTAACCTGGAGACTTCCAGAGAAATATTCTCAAGAAGATACTAACACAGACACAAATCTAAAAGATAATTATACTGAGTCTCCACTAGGAGCCTCTGCAGGAAGCCCTTGCACACAGAGAGGTTCCGGAGCAACTGCTCTGCCTAAATTCATTGACTCTAAGGATAGCTGGAGTGCATGCCCATAATTTTATAGAAGGCTGCAAAAATTAGTGTAGGTGTTGCAGAAACCAACAGTGTTTTAAAGAAAAAATCTCAAACAACTTAATAAATGAATGGAAACGTTGAAACACAGCTTATGAAGAGCACAGACTAACAGGCATAAAGTTTGGCAGAAAGTAAAATTATTTGACTAAAGAAAGTCTCCGCTAGGTATAATAAATGTAACACAGAGCTACAGCTTCTAATCTATGATAGCATGACATGGTCAATACATGGCCAAGACTAGCAAAAGTCATTTGATCTCTCTTTTTGTATGGTTGCCAAAAGAAAAAGGCTTTTTCCCAGCTATCTTCATTACTGCAGTTTGTGTAGCTGATTCAAAAGGCAGCCCACAAAGAAGCCCATTGTGAAAAATACACCAACACTGCCATTTGGAGCAACTGGTTTAGGCTTCACATGCTCCAGTGTTGGGTCTAAATCATAAGTCCACTAATCTACTACCTCTGTTAAAAGCGGCACCCACATGCTCCTCCTAAACCTCAGCAGGAGCCAAACAGCATGTTCCCAGGCAGTGCAACGCCCATGCTTACCCTTCTCGTAACTGCTCGTTCCCAGACTCCTCAGCCACAAGAATCTCGTACTCTTCAGCAGCGTATCTGTCCCAGTCAGAGGGTTCAGGGCCATCATTTTCAATGTCCTAAAGAGATCAGACAGTCAAGCACGCTGTGTCCATACCTCTCTACAGCTGTTTACAATAGATCTAAATATGTGAAACAGCAATTCTAGGAATAGTAAGCAACTGTAGAGAAACAGCTAGTCAAAAATTGCCTTAACTGAAAGATTCACAATTATCTTAAACTATTTTAACATCTGCACATAAATGACTATGAAAAAATACATCCCTTAGTCTATAAAGCTCAGTGTGTGACCTGAGCTGCCAACAAACTGAGTCTGCTTCATTTCAGAGATGCTGAACATCAATAACTGCACATTTTCTTTGCTCTAGCTCAGCAAGCCCTGCATCTCTGCACTTTGTAATTGGTTAAAGAACTTACTGATTTAAGATCTTTAATTAAATGTTAATCATAACTGATCTTTTAAAGAACTCTTCACAGTTTGCTAAGTTTGGGAAAGTTTGACAGAGTGTTACAGAATAAAATCCTTATAAACATTTGGCTCTCTGCCATTTACTATAAGATGAGGAAAATAACTTATCCCACACGGCCCCATTTCACTGCCTTTATGATGATCCAGTTTAAACAAAAAAACAACAGGGTGGTTTTGGCTTAGGATATATTTAAGCCTTGAATCATGGAACCACAGAGTTCCTCTTACAGGTTATGTGGGAACACAGCTGGGAGGGAACCAGAGTCGGTTTTTGCATCCCCTCCACTTTACTGCACTTTGACCAGATAAGAGGTTTCTGGGAGATAGTCTTTAAGCTGTTGTCACATCTGGTTTCACTGGGCAAGGGGAGCCAGAGGACTCTACACCAACAGCTGACAAAACTCAAGCCTCTGAACATCCCACAGTTAGTAGTGAGCAACAACTGCAAAATACAAAAGCCGCAATCTCCTCCTGTATTTTCTCTGCTTAAGAGGATGATGTATGACAGTGCAGTCAGGCTAACAACCAGGCACAATCTGAAACATCCAAACTTTCTATCTAGTCTGCTGCACGTGTGTCCTGATCACAGAGCTGGCATCTCATCTGCCTTGGCCCTGTATTTTAAAGAAGATCTGTCTCTTTGGTTCTGTTTAAGGCTATGGGAAAATTGCTAGGGCTGTTTTAAGGATCAGACTCCAACCCAGATGTTTAATAAATCTTCACATGTAGCCTGCCTACTTATGACTGCAGCTGTGTAGGGGATGGGAAGAGACAAATGGGACCGCAAGTTCTGAATCTCACAGTTACTTTCTAAAGTGAGCAAACCAGATTCCTTTCTAGTGCAGCTGAGCCCCGCTCTTTCAGCCTGCTGCATTAGTGCAACTCAGCAGGGTCCAGGCATTCTCTCTAGAATCACACGCTGTGCTGCCAGTGCTGGTGTGGTAGGACCAGTGATGACAACCGAATCACAGAATAGCAGTATAACTTGTGTTGGAAGAGACCCAGGAGGTCTCTCAAATCAGGGTTTGCTATGAGGTCAGATCAGGGGGCTCAAGGTTTTGCCCAGTCACAACTTCAAACCCTCCAAGAACAGAAGCTGCACAACCTCTGTGGGCAACTTGTCCCAGTGTTTGACTGGCCTACTCGTGAAAAAAGTTTTCGTATATTCAGTTGGATTTTCCCTATATCCAGCAGCACCCCAAAGATGGGTTTGAGAAGGCCTGTATTTAGAAATAAAGGTGACGTATACCTTTTGCACTGCAAAGGGATCCCTCTGTTCATTGTCCAGATATTTCTCTAGATTGAAGAAGGTGTTGTAGAATACATGAGCCATTCTGCACCTCTTCAGGTCTCGCAGGGTTACTCTTCCTACAGAACAAAACCACACATTATTGTGCTACTAAGTTCTTACTTAGTGAGAGACTGGACCTGTTTCTTGTCAGTCTTACCAAAATTTTAATTAAAACACCAGTACACTACAATACTACAAAATTTCTTCCCAAGTCAGTCAAGGATTTTAACGTTATTCAATAAACGGGTATGTTTATTAGGCTTAAATCTCACATGCACATATGGAGGTCTTTCACATTCATGTGAAATACGAAAGAATGTGAAAGGGGATGGTCCAGTTTCATAATCTAGACTGTCAGCACATCTCATAGCTGCAATATAAAAGAATTGTTGCTCCAGTTCCAGCAAGTTAATTCACAAGGTCTCTTGTTTTAGTATTTGAAACCTCCTGATGCCTAACATTATGGCCACTGTTCAGACTTTGACCTGTGCAGTAATTTCAGCCCTGTGATTCTAACACAAGGCTCTACCTATAGATGGGTTTCACAGTGACATTACTTTCTCAGTCCACCGTAGATCAAAGAGGATGGAAACTCCCATTAAACAGGACTTACCTTCCCTCTCTGGCTTAACGAGATCAAGCATCTGACACAGCAAGTCATGAAATGGCAGTGGTTCTATGCCCATCACTTCCATCCGCTCACATTGCTCCTCATAAAAGTACTCCAGTTCATACATGGAGAGCACTCCATCCCCATCCAGGTCCATGCACCGAAACCAGTACTCAATGCTAGGAAAAAGAGACAGGACTCGTGAAAGTGCAGCACTGCACTAGGAAATCCATACAGGAGAGATTGCAGCAATGCACATTCCCCTTCCCCCATCTTCTAATGCTCTTCTGCCCAAAGGCTGGCATAAAATCAGGGATGAAAATACCCTTTGGGAAGGATGAGGGCACAGGCCAACACTTAAGAGTTGGCCTGTTAGTCTGCTCGGTGGCTTGACAGCACAGCAACGCTCATGACCTGTTTCAGCTGGTAGCTGTAGCAAGTGTCCACTGTGCTGCAGCTCAACTGGCTCATGTAAGTTAGGGCGTCCCTTACTGATTCAGCAGCAAAAGTTGGCCAAATGCAACCAACTCTGAACCCAGGACACTGGCTATCCCTGAGTGACCCTGGTGAGTGACGAGGCAGGCATGGTATGCACTTATTTCCTCTGCTCCTTTATACAGAAGGCAATGCTTTCAGGCAGTAGCACTCTACATCCTCCCTTCCCCTCTGGACAGTCCAACCCTGCATTTATGAATTCTTCTTCTCATTTTTACTCACAAGATTCATTGTCCTAATAATCGCATGCAGATCTAGTTCAGCTCTGCATACTAATCTCCCACTGGCTGTACAAACCAGGCACACAGGCAGGTTTTACAAAGTGACACAGTGAAGTTTCCCTACAAACGCTTCTTACACGATTACTATGTGCACGAAGGGAACATGCCTGTCTGCTGCAAAGATCTCATGGGTTTATCCCCAGAGCCAGTGCTTCATGGCATGAGGTAACCACAGGGAATGATGACTACCAAGACATTTAACATTACAAGAAAATTCTGCTTCTACACAATTTCTCCTCAAAAAGGCAAATGATTTGACCAAATATTGACAGTAAGTTGCTTTCTTCCTAACAATCACTGGAACCCAAGCTGCCATCTCTTGTAGAAAGCGGTAGGTCACAGAAATTTCTATAGTCCTATCTGCTCATCTTAATACTTTTACTAAGACACAGAAATCAGTCAGACCTTGTAGCACTCCTTTTGTCTTCCTCCGAAATCAGGAGCCACACAAAATCAGCATAACTCATGCGGCCTTCCTTTTGAACTTCATTGCCTCTGGAAGACATGAGGGAAAAAAAATCCAAAACAAAATAAATCACCGGGCTACTAAATACTCAGAATGTTATCAAACGTATTTTTCAAAAGCCCCAAATCATTGGTGAGAGAAAAATGGGGCATCATCACCAATTTAGCCTGTACTCCCTGCACTCTGCAGCACCAGTCCTTGCAAGCTTCCCCACAGGCACAGTGTTTGCTGCCTTGCTGTCACTGCAGGGTTGAGGCTCATCTACCACATCCCCTGCCACAACAAGTGCTGGGCTCTTTTACTTTTTGGATGCTTTAAAGCAGTGCTCTCCAGCTATGCCTGTGCCACTGTGGGGCACAAACACATAGCACTTGCAAGTTCCCTCCCGCTATGCCCAGCTTGTTCTACAATGAGGTCTGTAGGTGGTCATCCTATGGGATTTTTTTGTTTTCTTAAGATACCCAGAAGTCTCGCTCCATTTTCAGGCAGCTCCAACTGGAGCACCATGTTGGAAACCATTCTGATCAATGGGGATTTTTGAGAGTATTTTGCATTTCTAATCAGCCTGACAGAAATTCCCTTCACTTCTACCCCCAAACAGTAAGCTATTCCTCACCTCACCACAGCGCCGCTGAATATTCGCTTAATAATCCTGTTTGATAAAGCTGGAAACAAAGAAAACACAGAGAAAATGAAGCTACAGGTCACAGGAATAACTACAATCAGTTGTTTGTGCTGAATCCACACAAAACCACTTCCCATTGCTAAAAGAATGCTCTATTTACGCTGCCTGTCTAACCACTTTACTGGTCTCTGTTTAGCAGCATTTTGTAAAAAACAACGATCAAAGATGATGCTCCCAGTGTGTCTGCCTTTGTATCCTCCCAAACACCTTCCCCCCACAAATACAGCAACTGTGCGTTATCTGGATTCTTGGACATGGGCAGGGTTACTCCTGCTTTGCTGCAGTAGGATTTGTCACGTAAGCAAATCCTCCTCATAGAAGGAGACTATTTCAGTGCGTATTGAAAAGGCAGTTCAGTTATCAAGCAAAAATCACACATCAAATCCCTACAAAACACTTCTTAGCAGAGCACAAGCTGTGGCAATCCTGCTGCAGGGAAGGACAATGAAAAACAAGCATCGTTTTAGGATGGGGGGGGGCACGCGCTTTGCCAGCCAGGAAACGTGGGATAGATTATTATGGCAGAGACACACCAGCCAAGCAGCAAGTACCAGTCTTGAGCAGGATTTGCACACTGAACTCATCCTCCCAGACTGCTGACACGCTTCCTTTAGACCCCCATCTTAGCTCTTTCTACATATTCTCCATCACTTCTGTACTCCTGGCACGCTTCCAACACCAGCCAGGCAGACCCAACCTGCATCACCCCTCAAATCCCCCTGGCGTAGCACTGACAGGCTGCTGTACCAGCGCACCGACGGCTTCTCCCCTTCCCCCTGCCCTCAGCACCCCTTCTACCTTTAGCTCCCCAGCACTCAATGCTCTCAAGTCTCCTGCGCAACAAATATTCCATCCCCACACTCCAGCCTCCCAGCGGGGACCAAGTGTCCCATATCACCTATCCCAAGTCAGGCACCTCTCCATCCTCACCCCATCCAGCCCCATTATCAACATTCCTGATCCCTGTGACTGCCACACTCACTCAGAACTCCCATGGCCTTCCCACAAACACCTGCACTCAGAACACATGGGCCACCACACCATTGACACACACACATCGTCATCCCTTTCCTTCTTTCTTATTTCAGCCCACTAGGATCTTGGCTCCTACAAAATGTTGTCTCCATCCCCAGAGCTCCAGCAATGCCTGGCAACTTGTCACGTTTCCAGATCCCTGTAGCCCTACGCACTACAACACCTTACCACATACGCCACCTTTCCTGCCATCTCCAGTCACATGTTGTGTCCAAATATCCCTTTTCCCCAAATCTGATTCTCTGTGCCAGACTTCCTTTCCCAAAAAGGGCAGCAACTACATGGAAGAATCCAAGAAGGCTTTGTCTTCAGGATTAAACATGCTTGTCAATAGCCCAAGCTCTTGTCCAAGACATTACATCATGAGTTCTAACAGGTAAGCACATGGGCATATCACGCTCTCAGAACATGGATAATCCTAAAAACAGCCATCTGAGCACCTCCATCTAACACAACAGATACAGAACTTTGGATTTTAGCCCTTTGCAGATTTGTAGTCCATTAACTTATCCATGGCCCTTCAACCTTTGAAAACCGATAGCATCTGCTCAATTCGTGGAAAGGAGTTCCACACTGAACTCAGGTGATATTCTCCAGAGTGCATCTGCAAACTGAAATTCACCAAGCTTCACTGGGCTCTAGAATTTCTCTCACACATAATGACAATGCACTTCAGCAATCTTTTGAAGGTCACATGGGCTTGTCCTTCTTGTCCCTACTTCCAAGTTCCTGCAAAACCCTTAGTAAATAATAAGCAAATTTCAAGACACTGTATTAGCTTGTCCTTCTGGCAGTGATCCACACATGAACAGAAGCACCCTCTCTACTCGTGCAGAAAATAGCGTGTACTGCATTTCTCTGTGCCTAAGCCTTTACAACTGGCTCTGTAAATCAGCATTTGTGTAACAGACGGATGGCTCCATTTAAATTTTTTTTGAGGCATCAAATTAACCAAATTAAAGGTAGGCTTTACTCTTTAGTGGGAGCTTTCCATTTTCAGCAATGTCGTTTGTCCCACCACAGCTTCAGGCAGCATACCTTGATCACTGTACCTAGCCAGATCCTTCTGGCTGATGTAAAGATCATGGTCAGTGTCCAGCTCCCAGAATTTACAGTATATAACATAGAAGTGCTCGTAGGAGAAATAATCTGTGATCTGATTTATGTCATCCTCTTCTTCCAAGAGAGCAAGAGTCTGAAAGAGTACAAATAAAATGGGAAGTTAAACCTAGACAAAGAGGCGGTTCAGCAGCTGAAGTCCTCCAGCCTCTTTGGAAGTTGGGTGAACACAGCTCTGAGAGCTAATTCAAAATGCAGTCTTTCTCCCCTGTAGGAGATTTTGTTGCTGCATTCCTTAAAAAGCACTTAAAGAGCATCTGGCTTGGCCGTCCTGGTTAGCATATGTATGCACAATATTTCTGCCACTCCTGTGAACAATTTCTGATAATTTTCAGCTACAGCAGAGAGTGAGGTAGAGAAACAAGAACACGACTGCCATCTCAGCTGGGATCCATTATTTGTGAAACATTTCTGACCTGCACCAGAGACTCTTAGAGCCATTTACAACAGAAAGTCCACAGTTCTCCACAGGAATTGAGATATATCTTTACACATCACACATCCTTTCCTGGCTCCCAAAGGGAAAAATCAAGTCTTGCTCCGGACTCATGCCTGCACTGGGGAAGGAGGGATGGATCCCAAGCGGACCAAACCAATCACACTGATTTTCCTGAGCTGTCACTGACAGGAATTAGTCTGGTTTAACTGCGAGGCTAAGACAGATTTCCAACCATGACACCTGTTAACGTGTCTTGTTAGAAAACATTTAGTGACAATGTCCTTGTTTCATTCCTTCTTCACGCCTACCTCTATCCTTCCCTCCGACAGGAGGGTATATTGCACGTTTACCAGTGCCACCTCCCTGCTTGCCTTTCTCCTAGTGCTGAGGGCACGGGACACCAGACAGCCCTTTCAGACCAAGAAATTATGGCTGCAGGAACATGAAAAAGCTAACAGATGCAAGTGACTTATAGGTCTGTCCTCCCCTGCCCTCACAGCCTCTCAGAAGGGAGCAGGTGAAACACAGCTTCAGAGTGATCCCAGGCAGTTGTGTCTCTAAGCAGGCAGGCTTAGTGGCCCTTCTGTCCATAACCATAACAGATGCTGTGCTACATGTAGGCAGTGAAAGTTCAACCTCTTCTTTCAGTCACCTCTAAATCTGAGGAACCCGACTGAGTCTCAACAAAACTCTCTCATCCTGCTATCCATCAGGTTCAGGAACGTTTCAGACAGGAACATCAGTATGGCACTGCCAGACCTGCACTATTCTGACTTGCTGACACTTAAAAGTCTAAAAACCTCTGACCAATCATTTAATAGCCTCTTCAGATTCTTCATGCGTCTCTCCATTTCTTTGCAGATGACAATCACTTGGGGAGATTTTTCAATAACTATTGGGGTTTTTTTATAGCTCATGCCAAAATTTGCCATTTACAACATGCAGCAAAGAGCTGCCCAAGCAAAGTTATGGTCCCAGAGCTGAACTTCCCTGCTGCAGGAAATGAAAGGCAGAGTAGATATGCAGGAGAAAAAGGGGAACTGCGTATAAAGGGAGAAAATGAGTGGATAAAGATGCAGGGTAAGTTGGGGGGATTTGTTTATAACAGAGGTTTGGGAGGAACTGTGATCAGAGGGCTTGGACTGGCATGAGACAATCCAAGGGAGCACTGATTTTTTCATTAGCTGATATGATGAGAGGACCAGATGATGTCTGAAAGGAGGAAGAGCGTGAACTCATGCTTGAGGCTTTTGAGGAAGACAGCACACTACATCTGGAAGGGAGAACAGGATGCAGTAGGGAAGTCTCATTGCTTTATCTGAGTCCTTAACCTTTCAGCCTATTTACTTTCTGGCCTTCTAGGTTGGGCTGGAGTTGAGCAGCCTTCGACAGTTTTAACCTGGTGCTCTTTTGGGCAAAATATACAGAGAACAGAGATCCAAATCCTGAAACCTATGCCCAACATAAGGATACATCGCAGGGATTGTAACAAGAACTAAGCTTCATTCATTAACCTTTCTGAAGAAGTCTACTGCAGAAGTGGAAATCAGCTCCTGAGATGCAAAGTCTTGCAGGTGCCCAGCACAGCATGCCTGACCAACTGGCAGTGGGCTGACTGCCAGTTGGGAGTCAGGAAATTGGCTGCCCTACCCACCACATACTGCAGGCAATCCAGCAGCTATTCTTGGCTGCTCAATGAGCCAATAGGTGCACTGCTGCGTCTTGCTTCCCTTCCTCTTTGGCTAGATCAGGAGCCAAGAACCAACCTGCCTGATGCAGCTTCAGAGCAGATGCACCATCACCCCTTGACCTTCTGCCAGTGGACTCTTGGCTACTCCAGTCCCTGGTCTTCTCTTCACTCAGACAACTCCTCCACTAGCTCCAGTACTCTCCTGGCACTGAATGTTTGGCCTACCTCACTAAAACCCAGGCACAGCTCCCTTGCTATATAGTATACAGTTATAGGAAGAACAAAGGCATCACATGTTCTGTATCTTGTTCAGGCAGAAACCAACATACTTGCAAGAAGTTGCTTTTCCTCAGCTCTGTTAAAGTGATCTTCCCAGACCAGGATCGATTGACTGTGTAGAATATTCTCTGTATAACCTGCAACACATGAACAGTGCTCTTGAAATCAACGCCCACAGTATACCAGTTTGGGAATTTAAATTCAGTAACTTTATTTTGTTTATTCACTTATCCTAAGGGGACTTATTTTTGAAAACTACTTAGTGATCTTTTTCGTAGACACTACTATCCTTAACTCACAATGCAATCTGAAAGTAACATGACAGTTTATGAAACAGTATTATCAATTTACACTCTCCAAATATTTTCACTGCTCTTAATTCACATCTTTGAGCATGCAGATGCATTACTTATGTCAGGGAATATATTCAAAGTGCTGATAAATCACTTTGAAACTGAGTTTTTCAGGTTTTAGGCACTGTAGCTTGCATGGATCTCAACCGAAATAGTGTTCTGTACCAGAAAAAAAAAAAGAAATCAGGACTTTTGAAGAGGAAATAAGACATGTAAATGAAAGCCACAACTGATGTCTGACCTATTGTGTCTATAACAATGCTTCATCCTCTCAGTGGCTCCACTGAAAGTAAGCAATAGATTATCTGCCTGCATTTATCTTGGGTAGGTGTTGACCTCATTTGTCTCCTTTACTGATCTGCCTCTGGTGAGAGCAAGTAAAAAGCGAGGGTGAATGCACAGACTTCTGAGAACCCAAGAGAAACAGTTCCCAGTTTGAGACTGAGTACACTGCCAAGTACCTAAAAAGCAAGCTGAAGCCTTCCTAGTCCACTGCTTGTTAGCTTGTCAAATATCATCACAAAGTGGGGAAAATGCAAATGTGTGATGAAGCACATGCAAGAATAAACTGAACAGGGGAAACAACAAACATCTTCAACAAGAGAAATTTGAAATATAATTAATTTGACTATCAACACTGAAATCTACAGAATATAATTCCTGTCAACCAAACCTAATACAAACAAACCTTCCATGTCTCTGATGTCATGCTGACATATTATCCTAGAATTTTGGTAAACCTTTATAAGGCATGCTATTCCAACACAAAAGTTAACTTTATACAACAATAGGGACATTATAGAGATTAATCCAGTTAACAAATTCAATGAGATGGGTTTGTTTCTTAGCTAGAACTAGCTTTGACTGGGCAACCACCATTTAAGGGCCATGCCATGACTCAGTCACACAAGTGCTGGTTCTTCATCCAGAAGAGACCTGGAACCAAGTATGAGATTGTTGCTAACAGGCTACTTTGAGATACACAGATTAGTGAGACAGCAAATGTTGATGAGCACAAATAATTTTGCGAGCAACAAGAATGATTTGAGGACTCAAAAAGGTATTCTGAAGAGAGAGAACTAATGTATTCAACTTAGCTGAACATGACACCTATTGGTAGCTATCCCAGTCCTTAAAAGACTACATGGGGACATGTGAGACTGCAGGAGGACTTTTTTGTCTCTTGTGAAATACATAACTAGAGGCTGAAATCAGCCCAATTCAGACAGGTAAGAGTGCACTTCTTTTACACTGTCATTGATTAACCACTGGGACAACTCCCAAAGAAACACTGCAGGCTCTTTATCACTCCAGACTTCAAAGATGGATGTCCTTCTAAAGTTGGGTGTCAATACCATTAAAAACAAACAAACCAACCTGTCCTAACTATAGCAATCATTGAGCAATGCTCTATGGCCTGTGTAATGCAAGAGGTCAGACTGGGTAATCACAATGATTTTCTCTGGTCTTAAGCACAATGAAAAAGCCGTATGTTTGTTTCTTCTTTGATGCCTCTGGCAGCCACTGCCATTCTGGACTATTTTTGGACTTTCTTTGGCCTTTGCTTCCAGATTGCTCAACAGCTCAGAGACTGAAGTGGATCTCACCTCATACATAACCCATTATCACACCTGTCAACTCAGTAGCAATTCTTAAAGATACAGGGTTTTCACATCACATCTTTCCAAGGACTCAAAACCAACAATCCCAAGAATCACAAAAAAGGAACCCTAACCAGCAATCATCATCTTTTCCTCTGCCTGCAGGGGAATAAAGGACAACAAAATATCCCCCTGTTCGTGACATGCTCCTCTATCAGACCATATTGATAAAGACGTTCCATCTGCTCTCTCCTCACCTAGCTGTAAAAATAAGGCATTCAGAGGTAAAATGGGATCTCTTTTCATCTCTTTTACCGTGTCCAGTCACTCAGTGCACGCTTTATTATTCAAATAATGGTCCAGCTTCAATGGATGGTACATAGTGTGTATATCAGTATAAAATGTCAATACTTCTCTCTTTCTTTTCCAAGTTGTGAAAATCAAGCTGTCAAAAAAAGCATTTGGGAAACATCCTACAACATAATTACACAGCCTGAGATGATTTGCAGCATTCAAGACACACTTGTCAGCTATGCCTTACTGAAAGCCATAACTGCCTTCATTTTTCCCAGCATGGAAGATTATTTATTGTGAATTCAGTACATAAGCCTTTGGAAGACAGAGCCTATTATCCTCGTGTAATCTACCTCCAGGATTCAAACCATTGATAGGTCAGTTCTAGACCTTTCCCCAGTCTTCCCATGGAAGAACAAAAGCAATACCATTTCTGGAAAATCCACAAAGCTTTATTAAACCCTGTAGGCCATCTTCCCCTTACACATTTGCATTGCTAATACTGCACAAACTGAAGCATTTTTCAACAAGCAATGTGTTTTGCCAAGTTGTTTTTAGTTGACTCAGCTTTTCAACGACAGCATGCCGTGCTAACTCTGAGCCTTGTTTGAACATTCTGGGAGAAGTCACATTTTAAAGCTTTTACAATAAATGCCACATGATATTCTGCATCATCTTCACCAGCTTCAGGAGTTGGTCTCTGTTGAAAGAAACACAAGTAGTTTAGTATCTGGCAATACAACATCTCACAAATACTAATACAGATTAAATTACAGCCTATTGTATCCAAAATACAATTCTAAAAGGTGAAGAGATAGGCAAAAAACCCACCCTGAAACGTGCATACGCATCTTACCCCTCCTGGACTGTTGGCTTACTCTCCAGGTGATTTCAACCAAGTGATTCTGTATCCAGCAATGAACATGTAAGTCAGTGTTTCCTTACGGCCCTCATCTGTAACACAAAAATAAAATGTAATTCTTGGACTGGCAGCAAATACAGCATTCTGTCACTGTAAGTAGGTATAAGGCACTCTACCTTGAAGAGATCAAAAGGATCCAAGTAGTCTCAAAATCCAAGGACAAAGCTGTTTCCTTCATTACTTCCTGGTGGAAATACTGAATTTTCTAACATTAAAGAGAGAAGTGCCAAACTGTGAAAGAAGATGTGAGAAATAAGAACTCCTGGTATCAGATAGGAGAGCCACTGCTGCAGTGGGCCAAGTACTGCCACTCCAGATGGGAACAACCTGACCCAACGGACTGTCTGTCTCCTGAGGTCTTGACTCTGCTCCAACTCAGTGATCTGGCTAAGGCCAAACACGCTGAGCTCAGGAGGAATCTGTCTGTTGGCACAGACACCCAGAACAGCATTGTCCTGCCAGCATGAGGAGTCTGTGAAGAACATCACCGCTTTGTAAGATTCACCGCTACACACCAATAGCCTCAACTACAAGCACCATTGTTTCCTGGCTGCCTGGGAGCAAGCCTAGAAAGCCACCTCTTGTCAGAGTATTTTGAATAAGGATGCAGTAGGAAAGCACAGTGGAGACGCAAGCAGAATCAAGAAGCACTGAGGAGCTTCATGTACTCATGAAGGGTCCAGTCCTGTGACTGCTTTATGCTGGTCACACAGGCTCAGGGAAGTTGTGGAAAAGGAGAGAGAAAGGAAAAGGTAATGCCCTTCTTAGTAGCAGCCTGCACTTCAGTTATCTTGAAGTGGAACCTCAGCTTCACACAGCTGGTCTCTCAGACCAGAACATGCATTGCACCCCGATGAAGTCCAGGAAGCACAGCATTTGCTGCTTCGGGACATCAAGGGTGATCACTTGGGGGATTCCTCTACAAAGACATTTGTTTCTTGCCTTTATTCCCTCCTTTAGACCCTGAAAAATACAGGAACAGCATGTGACTTGAGAAGAGGAACCTGGAAAGGCAGATGCACAGAACTGCCTTTGTCACCATCCACTAGCGAGCACCAGGACAACCACACATTGTATCTTGACCTGCTCACTGGCAAAGAACAACTGGTCAATATTGCAGTCAGCAACCAGTGCTAGTGTGACCTTAAATCTTTCAGCTCCTACTCCTCCGCATACTTTAAACACCAAACACCAGGATACATGTGCCACAGGCACCTTCCATGCTCACCAATTCACATGCCTCCATAATTCCCTGGCCATTGTTATACCTACTCTGGCCAGTTACTATGCTTAACATATCCGTTGTCTTGCTCCATGAGGATTAAATACGTTGATAACACACTGACATTCATCGTCATGTTCAAATGCATCTAAACATTTAAAACTGATTCGCGTTATACATTTTCATAAAACATTAGTGTGACAGTTCAGGGTTTGCTCACAGCAACAGTGTCTTTCTGCCATCTGCTGCTTACAGGAAAGGAACAAGCCTGTGTCTGCCAGTAATCTCCCAGCTGCAGTATACGGTGCAGCTGGCCCCCATGCAGACCCTGGCAAGCAAACAGGAGAAACTTTAAGCCCTTGAGCTCTGTTGGGATACAGCTCCCATCAGGCCTGTCATTATTTGAATTTGTTACTGCTGCAGAGATAAAACATCCTAACATTTATACCTTTAATCCAGATTCATACCCAATACGAGACAAGCTAAAGCCTTAAAAAAAAAGTACAAACTTATTCAGATAAAGCACCAGTCTAACCACTGACTGCAAAGTTGGAACAAAGCTACAGAACAAAACCCAAAACCAAACAGAACTCACAAAAGCTCAGCAACTCAGAAAGACTATATAAGCTTTCTGGCAAGAGCGAGAGGCAGGAGAGTTGGATGGGAGACCCCTGTATGCAATGGATGTTTTGTACCATGGAATAATCACAGATTCTCCATGCCTAAGTGACAGAGATCTTCAAACATACAGCTTTCCATGTCTCAGCAGCCCAGCAGAATTAGGGGTAACTTAGCCGCTCTCAAAGACCAAAGAAAGACCTCTCATTTTCCTTCATCAGGATTAAAGGCCAAAAAAATTGCTTTTATATATTTGTAAGACCAGAAAGAATCATTATTAACCTTTTGAATAACCTCTTGCACATATAGGCAGATTCATTTTTCCCTTGGAAGCAGTTCTTAAAATAACTCATTGCCAGTAATATTAAAACCACCTATTTTTTAAAAAATAACTGAAGGATTTTTATGACAAATCATGAAGGGAGGGTTGGTACAGCAGTGTCACAGGAGATCAAAGGAGCCAGCCTACCGTCGTAATATACCGGGAATGGAACTCCGGAGCATCCTTCAGGAACGTCAGGCCAGGATGCGTTTCCACCACATCCTGCAAAACAAGACCAAATAAAATTAAATACATTTTCTTCTCCTTTTAATGTTTAGAAGTTACTCTGTTTACAAACCAATACTTTTGCTTACTTTTGAAACTGTATTTGCAGCATTAACAATAAAACTGAAATGACATCTTTTATCTATAAAGTGAGCTTCTATAATTATAAGTAGAATACATTTTCTGGGCAATACGCACCTGTTGGGCCATTTTGATTTACTTAAGGACAGAAAAACAAAGGAAGAGAGTTAGTGAGTAGATGAAAACTCATTTTCATTGAATGAGAAAAAAATTAGTTAGTTGACCATGCAACTATCTCCTCTCCAAGATTTTTTTTTCCTCCATTCATTGAAGAAATTAACATTTATTAGAGCTAGGTGGCAGAAATAAACATTCCTTGAAAGGTTGAGAAAGTTGCCTTTTAAGTCCTCCACAACAATGAAAGCTCCTGTGAGCCTCAGAATGTAAACAGATATGATCAGTGTTTTTTGAAAGTTTACTTCAACTACCTGTGGAGATGCCTCTTTCTCAAGATCAGCTTTTTGTAAGCCAAACACTGGGTCACAATGCCAAATCTGCCAAGAAATGCATGACGAAAAACGCAGAGAAACTGCTCAGATCTTGAATGAATCAGCTCAGATCCTGTATGAATCAATGTTTGTGTAATTTCTACATGTCTGACTCCTCTACCCTTAAAAAAAAACAAACACAAACCTAAGTAGTGTTCAAAGTTTTGCTTTGTCTATACCATGATATGACAAAGGGATAGAGCAGACACAGCACCCTCAGGGGTGTGATATGACCAGATTTTGGCCACTCTAACTTGATGTCTAATATGATGGTGTAATAAGGTGTAATACTGCTAGTCTCTGGTTGATTAACAAACAAGATTGTACATGCCTTTGATTGCACCAGTAGCTAAAAAGCAGAGTTGCTATCAGGAAAGGCAGTGTGCCCAGAGGAGAAAGGATGAAAAGGAACATGAGAAAATTTATCCATCACAATCCCAGTTTTGTTTGAGACTCAGAAACATCCAGTGCAGACACAAAAGTCTTTCCCCAACAAAGCATCTCCACAGAGGTCTTGCATAGAGGGCAACGCACTGAGAAATCTAGACATACGTGGAAAAGCTCAGAAAAAGTATCAACAGATGATGAGAGGAGCAGATGGACCTGATTTATAGAGAAACTATAAAGAAACCCTAAACCTATCTAAAGCCTGACAAAACGTCCACAAATAATTAAAGAATGTGATACTTAGCCTTGTTAAAAATATCACGTGAATAAAAGGAAAAGAAAGCAATGAAATCAGGATGCAAAGATTTAGCCTGAGTATCAGGAAAAAAAAGTCAGCAGTGAGACTTGTACACTAGCCGGTTTAGAGGCATATACAGAACGATTGGAACTGCAAAAGTTTTCTGCAAAGACTTCCATGTGATCTGGTAGTCTTGCTAGACAAATTCAGTTATAATTGTCTTGTCAAGCAACTTTTACATCTTTTCTAATAAGCTTTTATGTGTGCTTGAGTATCAACAGTGCCATGCATTTTTCCCAATAACCACCTAGAGAAATGGGGCAAATTTCAGCCTGGTTACCAGGCACTGATAAATACAAAACCTAACAAGAGGCAAGAGACTAAATAAAGCTTTGACAATCCTCAGCAACTTTAGCAAGAATATGTAGCTGGTTGCTACTTATGCAAAATCGTCCACTTAAACTAACTTCTGTTTCACTCCAGAATAACCCCCCCGCCAGGTGCTCTTCAAACCAAAGGTCTGCAGGTCCTTGGTAAACATTTAAAGATATGAAAATAAAGACATTCCAAAATAAACATAGCTCTCTCCCCATCCACTCACTGCTGAGCTGTTGCAGGTACCTGAAGCAGCGGGATGAAGTCCTCCTGTTCTAGGTAGTCACAGCTAGGCTTCGCTAAAAGGTACATGAATCTGGATGCATCATCATGGCAGTTACGTAGGATTCTACGAGAGAGCAGAAGAGTTACTCCATCCACTTTGTACCTCACAGGACAATCACAAACTACAGATGGATTATGAAGTGCCTTATCACATGTTACGCAACACATCTAACATTGAATTATACAAAGTTGACCTCAGACCACCAGCACACATTTTCTTCAGTATCTTTCAGCAGCACCAAGGTACTTCCACCCAGCGGAGCTTTTTTTCATGTTAACACTGCTGTAGTAAACAAGGTTTCTTACTGAAGACTGTTCTTTCTTTGATTCCACATCATCATTTAAGTAACCTGACTTTTCAAAATGCTGCATGCTCACTGATCTCATCCGAAGTCAATAGGATCAACCTAATAGAATGTCATAATAGACATGCTCTCCAATTTAATCCTTTACTATATTTCAGTATTTGAGGATATTGCCAAACTACAGTTACTAAGTTTTCAAAACCAGAAAAATAACTGCTCAGAAGGCAAAAGAGCATCTCTTGTTAATTATGGCACACCTGGCTGCTGTGCACTGGAGTCATGAAGAACAGCTTAATGAAAGCATTAGTAGGACTGAGTATTTAGAGAAGCACGTAAACTTATTCTTTAGGTTGACAGTTTGCATCTGACACCAATTCTTGTCTCTGCTTTCTAATACAAAATTCTACACTGGTAAAATGTATCACAATTACTTAATTCACTCCAAACAGAAATACTCATGAAAACAGAAACTCCATAACATTTACCAAATTACTACTGAATACGTGTAAGAAAAGAGAACACTCAGATCTATCAAACACTAAGGTGTTCATATAGTATAAGAGAAACAATAAATTTCTCAGAAAATCACCCTGTATCCTTTAATAATTGTGAAAATACAAATGCACTGTTAATTATTTACAATGACTGATTACCTTCCTCCTCTCCTGAAAGTGTATGAACGTATATTGAAATACAGTACTGAAAGGCCTGTAGTTTTCCTGCAGAGATCACACTGTCACTGGCTTGCCACTAATTCTGGCCTCACCACTCTTTCCCAAAAGCAGACTTTACAAAAAAAAAAAAAAAGGTGTTTCTTTGTGTTTTTCCTGGAAAACTTATTAAAAAAAAAGAAATTATTTAGTGGCTGACAAGCAATCCTGTTAGCTGTACATTCATATCATGCAGTCAATTAACAGGTACATTCTAAATCACCTGCAGAAAACAGATGCTAATGTTTTAGCTTAAAAAAATAAAAATAATCAGACACATAAAGATGAATCCCAAAGCCATGTTTTAGCAACAAACTAAAAGATCTGATTTTCAGAAGTATGCTATGCCCAGCAAATCCTATTGACTTCAAATGAGATCATTCTGAGCATTTCAAAAAGTCAGGTCAGCTACTAAGATACTTAAAAATACACTTCAGCAACTAAAGATAACTGTTTGAAAATTATGGCTGTGTTCAGATTGCTGTTAGTCTAACTTTACCAGGAATACTACATCTATTTCTATCATGTTTGTAGAAGAAAATTTGCTACTGTCAGAGGGGAAGAGGAGGGAAACAAACATTTCTAAAAGAGCAATTAAAGTGTGAAAAGCATATAAAACTTGGCTTGGAAATGCTGTGGCTGTGGTTAAAAGAATACAGAAGAGAGGCATGACCACAGTCTGCACATATCTGAAGGATGTGAAAGTCAGAGGACTGAAAATATGTAGTATCATACATGAGGGATTATTTAGGACTAATTGGAAGAAGCTAAGGAAGGAAAAAATGTTGTCTGTGTCAAGAAAAAATTACTGACAGTCACCCCCTAACATTTTTGCAATTTTGCCAGGGTAACTAGAAGCTGTTTTGACAATATTATCGCAGGAAATACTTTGGGAACTTGGGGTTAAAGGCTACTTTGAGAATCTGAAGAGCAACCGTTAAGTCTCTGGATGTGAGATGGAGACGTTGTTCAGGTGTTTCACAAAGTAGACTAAAGCCTGAATCACCCTGGAGGGAAAAAGATTAGGCAAGAGAACAAGTCTGTACCATCTCACACCTCTGACTCCAAGCATGATATTTCTAGAGCTCTCAATTTCAAAAACAAGCCTTGACAGTGGTACGTGGAAGTGACTGTCAAACCCCACAGATTTATTATACAGCATGCTTGAGGAAGGTAATAACTATTAAAGCTGGCAGACTATCCACCTGTATGATGCTTCTTTATTTTACATTCCTTCTTCCTGTCCTGTAACATTATCACATGCCTCCTCTCCCCATTCCCAAAAGGCACTCACTTAGTGCACTAGCGTAGCAGCAACAAGGCCCCAGATAAATATATCCAAAATCCACTGACATCTATCAGCTAGCTCATGAAAGGCTGACATATTTCTAGGAAGTATGTTAATTTATTTTATATGCCAGCCAGAACAAAATGTCTCATCATCTATACAATTGCTTCAAAGTTTGTTGATGTAGCACAGAAATGAGCGTTCAGGGAGTTTTGTGGAAGAAAACTTAAGCTGATGGAGATTTTTAAGCCATTTATTTTCTTCTAAATAAAGGACAATGTTTTGAAAAGTCTGGTGGAAGAAGAAAAAAAAATACAAAAAAGGAAAAAAAGAGAGGCTTCTACGGTAGGCTTTTGTCTTTTTCCAGAAAGAATTTTGCATTTGCTATACTCACTTTCTCCACATAGATACAAATGAGTGTACAGATACACATCCTGTCCTTTCTCCTCCTGATGCATTGAACATAGGTGCTTTCCAGTAAAGTGGGCAGCCACATATCTGTAATGAAACACCAGAACAAAGAGGAGTATAAAGGGAGTCACAACAAGAGCCTGCTTGTTTACACACCGAATTCACCACTGGGACCTTTACATAAGGGAAATAAAGCAGTAATGGCACACAGATTAGTCAAAAAAGCTATTTACTGTATGCTAAGATTCAGAATCCAACAATAACTTTCTACTTTGTCATATGTTTTTTTAAATAGCTGAGAAATACGTCCTGTCAGGCTAGGAAAAGGACCAGACACTATCAAGCTCTCCAGCTCTGTCTTTGAGCTGTTTAGCAAGATTCCCTGCAAAGTGGAGAAAGACAGGCACCTCCTTTCAGAAGGCCACTTAAACCAGCTACCTCACTGACCTATCTCAGGAAAGGATGAACATTCTCTACATGGGCTGACTTCTTCTCATTGACAGCAAGGGAACTTCAATTCTAATTATAGACAATTAATGATTAAACGCCTGAAGGTGAAGTGATTCCCATCCTGTAGTTTTCAGCCCAGTGCCTTCCACCCAGAATAGCCCATTCTCCCAACACTGCTAGATCACAGCCAGATAACCAAAAATGAAAGCACAAATGGAGAGGCTGATTCCAGCAAAAGGACTCCCTGAACGCAACTTTTTAACTAGCCTCTGCAGAGGCTGCTAGCGTTCAGAATGGTAATCAGTGAAAGCTCAAGCATTTTCTACTTTCTAATGCCTCAGAAAAGCAGGCCTGAAAACAGCTTCAAACATTTAGCGGCTGACACCTTCAAGAAACCTCCTCTCTACCACAAAGATCTTTCCAGCCACTTTCATGACTCCAGCCCAGGTATCAGAATATCTGCAAAACACAGGCCTGGGAGGGAACGCAGCTGATTCAGGCCAGGCACAGGCAAGAAGGATATCACACCAAACAGAAGGAAGAATATTTTGAAGAAGTAGTTGAGGCATCACTTCTGCTCTCCCCACAAAGCAATACTATCCTGCAAGTCCATTCTCAACTTTTTGTCTGGGCCTGCATGTTTCTTTGGGAACCCCAATCAGCATAAGAACTGCTTTCAGATTTAGCCATCCCTGTGTCAGGTGACTGTGCTTCTACAGCTGTTTAGCTATGCTGAGGAAAGAATATTTACTTTCTACTTTGTGTAGCTGGTTCTCTTGCATTTATTTCAGAGCCCCAAACCTGGTACCATTATCAGCAATCCCATGGAACAGAAGCAAACCTTACAACAGCTAAATGGCACAGAACACATCCATGTAGAGACAAATGCAGAGATTAGACAAAGGCAGAGGTCTCTTCTGCACCACCCTCCTGCTTTTCCCAGTTTGAACAACAGGCCACACGGAGTTGCCTGTCTTGTCATAAGATCAGTTTCAAACTTTTTTTTGGTCAAGAAAAGAAGTTTTTCAGCTTATGTTTTCAGAGATCGTTTACAAACTATGCCACTCAACTTCTCTAACAAACAAAAAACTAACCTAGTCTCTCCTTTCAAAAAAGTCTTCCTTTTTGGAAAACAAGTGCTCCTCTTCAGCAGAACATCATTGCTCAATCTACAGTGCCAAAGATGCATTCAGGGCAAACTGAACATATGAGATATGTCTGACAACTGCTAGTTTTAGATCAGCATTACTAAAAACCATGGTTAAAGAACAAGAAAATAGAACCACCCATCTGCATCGTGCTCCCACACAAGTGCCATGTTTTGTTCCCTGAAGCCAGAAACTCATTAGCAGACTATAACTCCTCCAAGTCTGCTGACACCTGCATTATGGATATTGAATGTACGCATCTCAGTGGCTGAGGGCTGACTAAGCATTTCTATCCTCTATGTCCAAGGAGGCATCGGCTGGAAACTGCTTTCTCAAGCAACACTGTACCCACATACATAGAGCATGTCCAGATTAGTGGCATAGCTAACCACAAAGAAGGTAGCTGGCACTACCTGAAGCTACAGGGGCAGACTAAGTTTCTGCTGTCTCCTGAGTATAACCATGGAGGAACACAAAAATCAAAAATACAATTTGTATTTGGTAAGAAATCTGAAAGAACCATTTTGTAAATCAAAGCAAGAAACAGCATACAGATCAGACGTGACAAACAGCAAACTGAGCTCCTCTTTGTTTACTTTTTTTTGCTGTCTAAACAAAACCACTCAGAGCAGGATATTGGTTCTTTTTTCACTAAAAATGAGGACAGCTGTGAGATACTTCATTAGGTTTAGTTTCAGTCTTTCTCTCCAAAAAAATGAAAAACCTAAAGAATAGTTACCTTAGCAATTTTCCCCATTTCACAGATGTTTGCTTTCTCATCTTCAAACTCTGTAAAGGCTTCTTCAATCCTGGCAATGATCTCTTCATGATTAGTGCAGACATTCGGAAGTCCTTTAGGGAAGTAGAAACGTGGAATGTTTATCGACAAAGGGGTACTGCTGGTGGCTTTATTCACGGGCAGAAGAGTGCAAGGGGTAACCACAGAGTTCACAGGGACTGGGGATGAAGTTCCAGGTTTCTTCTCTTGTTTACTTTGAACCTGAAAATATAATGAGTAACAAATACTTTTTAGCAGGGTAGCATAAAGAGCAGGAGAAAATAGTTTGTGATTAGGAAAAAAATTTAAACCCATCAACAATTAAACTATAGCACAGGGATAAAAATGCATGTCTTAAGTAGCCAATGAAATTTTTTCTGCACTATCAAACATTGCAAATTTAGGATGTGTCACATCTGCTTTCATGTACTTTCTGTGCATTTTATGTATGTAGCTGTGGATTACTATACACTATTGAACCACAAGGGAACACACTCTGCAATTCAGCAATACCATAGAACAAGCACAATGCTATTTCTTCTCACTGTGTTGTCGTTCTGCCCCATAAACAGCAAAGCATCAAAATCTGGTCTTTAGTATTTCCCCTTAGAACTAGAACACCCACTCACACAAACATCTGCCTCAGGTATGAGCAAACTTACATTCGTAACATCAACATTTTCCATCCCTTGGGAAAATAATTTGTTTTCCCAAAGTATGGTGTCACAGATAAATTAAGAAAAGACTTGCAAGACTAAATTTCAGGAAGCCTTTTATTCTATGCCCAACTTGAGCAGTCCAAGACATGATTTTGTTCAAGGTACTAAGTACTGGCAAATCAGTTTTTACACGAGGAATTACGAGCAGCCAGCACAGTTTGTCATTAGACAGCCACACGATACAGCACAGTTAGTGCAAAATGTAAAAAGTCTGTTTACAACTCCAGTTGAAAGAGTCCTTTTGCAGGTGAAGCACCCAAAGGTTTCACTGAATCAGCACCTATATAATTTGCTAAAAACAAGGAGAAAACTGAAAATTGAAACTAGGCCTTCCACATACCTGTTTGAAGGTGGTGGTTTCTCCTGTGCCTACTACCCCTTTTGTCATTAGCTCTACCATTCCTCTCCTGTCTGTAATAAACACATGGCTGATATGGTGATCCCCACTAGATACCTTTCTAATGGACCTCTGGAATCTTCCAGTTCTAGCCATACATCAGTACATTTCATAAAAATAAACATTTTTATTTAAGTACTTAATGAGATCCTAAAATAGGTAATTTTTCAGACATAGGAGGAAAGTTATTTTTAAACTCTGAAAAGTAGTTACAGTATAAGCAGCAGAATTTGGATGCTAGAATGCCAAAGGATGACAAATTCCCTACTCCCTCATGAATACACACTTTCGGGAAAAGGCAACAGGCTTGCCTATTGCACAACTGTTCAAATGCAAGAGTTGTTATTAATATAACAGCATATGTGATAAGAGACTAATAAGGCAACAGTCAAGTAAATACAGCTGCAACTTTTACTTTGTTTATCCTAAAACAATTTTGTTTTGAAATAGAATAAAGTAGCCAAGTCTGAGTTCACTAAATACAGAAGAATGTATATGATGAACTGACTAATCTCTTCGCCTTATTATTTTCAAGAAACTTGGAGCTTTTTTCTTAACACATACTGGATACTCCAACTTGCCATTGGTTTGCTCTCAGGAAGATGAAGCAAGAATTGTAAAAGCTTCCTTACGCCCTGTTTTTTTCTGCATGTAGAATACTTTAACCCATTCTTCAGAGACCTGTAAAATGAGAAATGGAAGGATTTTCCTCCTTCCATCCTCTTGGAAGGATTTTTCACTTCACTTCACTGCTCTTTCATTAAATGGGGAGGACCTCTTCCTTCTTCCAAACGCTGCCCCACTTCAGAAGCAGGAACACGTGCTTGCGCATACATGCCAGCCCAAGCATACTTTTGTACTGTAAATGCTCTGCACAGAACACATTAATCTGGAGCTTGGGTTCATTTAAGTCCTCCTCTCCTGCATCTTGCAACAAAGGAACTGCTGAAGATCACTTTCAGCCTTCAGGTTTTCTAAGTGCATCACTTCTAGTATTCAGAGTCAGTATGATCCTCAATATAGCTATCAGCCTTTGGAGAACAAGCCTGATTACCACCATCTGTTCTTCCTCCCTTCCTTGACTTTTCCTACTCTCCCATGTACTGCACATCTTTGAGTCCGATCCCACATGATGCTGGAGCTCAAAGCAGGCCTGGTAAGAGGGTCAAAGCATCTGAGGCTCAAAATGTTACTAGGGCTGAAGAGGGCTGTGGGACAGAGTAAGCATCAGCCTTGGTTACTCTGTCCCACAGTATGACAATGCAGGTAGGGGACCCGAAATGGTGGCAGGGGTTAAGCTTGGGGGAAAGTTCGTCACCCACTTCAGGAGCAGCAGTTCAATGGGTTAATAGAAGACAACCCTTCTCTTGGCTTCCTTTTGCTCTTCATTCAGTAGAGTAATAAAAGCAAAACCCAGACAGGCTGAATGTGCCTGGGAAAGGGAGCACATGGCCCCAGAGTGGCCATGGCCACACGTTAGAGGTAGATGAAGATCCACTCTCCTCCCACAGCTGCCTGTTTCAATAAGGGAGGATAAGCAAGAGGGCTGAATAGAGCTCCCCTAGGCAGGCCTTCTCAGGAAGCCTCCAACTGATCAGGAAATAGCAGGTTAGCAAGTTGGACCTTTGCACATAAGTCAAGCTAGTAATTTGGCTTGGAGGACTCCTTATGCACATCACCGCTTCTGCTTCTAACAATCTGCCTCCCACCCTATCTGCCCTGCCTAGCTAGTGGCTTTTCCAGCCACGACCCAACTCTACTCAGCAGTTTTCACTTTCTGGATTCCAGCAGAGGGGAAATCCCTGCTGGTCTCTCAACAGCACCATATTCATACAAACAATGCAAAGCTGGAACAGACAATGAAGTGCCAACTCCAGCCACTTGACTTCTATAATAGGACTTAACATCAGTTTGTCTTGAAGACCCACTTCTCAGAGAGAGGTTTATTGCTCATTGATCTCTTCAATGCAGGCATGCACTCCTAGCTGTCAGGACTTAATTAGAAATTACTCAAATTTAACAAAAAGGTCCACAAACCCAACTAACTTACTGTTCTCTCAAATGACACTGATTCTTCACTTTAACAATATATCATTCTCTTGTACTGTAATGGAAGGGGATAAAATTGGATTATGTTTTTTCTTAGAAGGGAAAGAGGCATCCCCAAAGTAGATCACCACAGCAGCACTGTGCCATTTTCCTCCTCTTTTGCATACCACATACGTCCCGATATGGCACAAGGACAGGACCCCAGCATCTACATTAATGTCCTGACCCACAACCACAACACAAGCCAGAAGGTTAGACATCTGTAGGAGAAATACAGGGAATGCTGCTGAGCTTCAAAGTAGGGAGCCACTTCAGACATAGGTTTGCAGCTGATCTTTCCAGTAAGACTGAATCACTAACTCCTGCCCAGTCCAAGGCAAACAAGGTGGAAGCATTGCTAATGGGTGGCTTCTTTTCAGAAGCTTCTACTTCAGGAACAGAAATAAAATTTTAGAACTTTGTCTTCTTCCTTCTCATGCAAGAAATGAGCTGTCTACAACAACACAAAGAGAAAACAACAAGCAGCAACTAGCTCTTGAGGATCCTGTTCCCTATAACAATCTTGCAAGCTAATACTCTGGGATGGGTATAACCAGATGTGAACCACTATGGAGACAGCAGGGAGTTAATTACAACTGTTTGTGAAAAAATAAAGTGATATAAGCAGAACTTCTGTGGGAATTCCTCGGAAAAAAACAGTTTCTTATTGCAAAAAGTTAACCTTAAATGTCATTTGCTTAGTAGAACACATTTATCCAACAGGGATGTGCATTTTCAGAAAGGGCAACTAAGAAAAGAAACTACAAATACTACAATAAACCTTTTAGCTTTGTTACCAGTAGCTAACAGACTAACTTTTTTTTTTTTTTAACTAAAGACAGAGGTGATTAAAGCCCATTTTTAAATGCTGCTCTATGGTATAGTGTCATTTAACTTCACTAAAATAATCTGCCTATCCACTGTATCACCTTTTGCCAGTCATGCAATTCATTTATGGACAGACTAAAATAGTGACATCTGCATTATAAATAAACCAGACAGAACTACAGCCTCATTGCAGCTACACAAACAAAGCCCAGAGACTAAACCTCTGTTAGCCAGGCCTGCCTCTCAGTGACTTGCCCATCCCAGCAGACAACTCCATGGAAGGAAGCAGTATTACATCAAGTCCTCAAATACTTTCTACTCCTTCCTCCTGGCCCCAATATCCAACAGGAGCCTAGATAATAAATTTACCAGTTGCTTGTTTTTTTCCAAATGGGATTCTGTAATCTTCTTTTCTAGGGTACAGTGACTCAGCCTGGTTTCTCGCAGTCCACACTGCTGACTTAATGTCTCCTTCCATTTTTTACAGTTCCTGTCTTACTGAAGTCTGATGGTAACTGGACACAAGCCATCCTCAAAGATCATCCATTCTCCAGAGCTGATTTTTATCTTTCATCCAAGACTTTCTCTTCCTTTCCTTCCCTGAAGCCCTTTCCCATCATTGTATCTTTCTGCTGCCTCTTTTTTTGCCACCACCAAGGGGAGTAAGAGCAGCAAGAGGTTCATCTGAGCATGGCTCCCAACAGCATGACGAGGAGAGGCTATGACAAAATGTATTTCTGGAGAGAATCTTTTCAACTATAAATTGTAAACTCACCAGCAGAAACAAAGTCCAATCACAGCAAAACACAAATTAAAATAAACTCTATCCAAGCAACACAGAATCACAAAATGATTTAGGTGGGAAGGGACACAGGGCTGGCTCTACGGTTAGATCAAGTTCCCCATTGCCTTATCTGGTTGAGTTCTGAAAACACAGACTTCGCAAGCCTCCACTGACAAATGTGCCTATAGATCTTACACATGCCCTTCCCACGACTGATATACTTCAGCCCACATTCCAAATTCTTCCCTGAAAACTCCATGGAGAAAACAACCTATGTGCATCCATATCAACTCAAACAGGACAGAAGGACAACAGTGGGCATAAACCCTTACTCCTCACAGAAACCTCACTGCAACTCTCATCTGTCCTGATTTGCAGGTGACACTTACCTAGGGGGAAGGCTGGCATGATGAAAGGCAGAACCTCAGGTGTAAGACACCTTGACAAACTGTTCAACTACTTCCATAAGAAAAGGTGCCAAGTTCTCTACCTGTACACAGCAACCCCAAGCATTGGTTCAGGCTGGGAATGTCTGAGCAAGAGCCTTGCTGAAGAGGATGCAGGGGAGATGGTGTGCTCCACGCCGAACACGAGCCTCCAGTATTGTCTTATTACAAACAAGGCAAATGATGTACTAGACTGCATTAGGAATGGGGCTAGGAGAACATGGGCAGTTATCTCCTCTGCCTGACACTAGTGAGGCTGCATCTGGATTACTGCGACCAGTTTTGGGCCTTAATTTCAAAAGGGATGGGGAGAGACCGGACAGAGATCTACAGAAGGGAAATCAGATAGCTAGGGTCAGGAACATGTGGCAGGAGAGACTGATGGGCTGGGCCTGTTTAGCCAAAGAGGAAGCTAAGGGAGGGGCTAATCACAGCCTACAGCTATTTGAAGCACAGTTACAGAGGTGGTGGAGCCAAACTCTATAGCGGTACATGGTGTAAGAGGCAACAGCCATAAACTGCAGCTCAGGAAGACTGGGCTGGATAGTAGGAAGATTAATTTAACTGAGGGTAGTACAGCTTGCAAGAGGTCACTGCAAGGCCGTGGGAGGAATCCTTATCCTTGGGGAGTTTCCAAGACCTGGAGAAAGACAGCTCTGATGTGACCTAGTGTTAGGAACAGTCTTCCTACAAGTGAGATGTTGGATTACAGACCTCCCTACCTCACTTCCTACCAGCACTCCTATAGGAGGCTCTCTGTTCCTTCCATAAGAAATCCTGCAAAAGATGAGCACGAGAACTGAAATTTACAGCTCTTAAGAGATACAGGTTCTACAAAAAAAAAAAAAAAAAAAAAAAAAANTCTCTTGCCTTTCTGGCCAACATGTTCCACAAACTACCTATCACTCATCTCTCTGCTCCCTATCATCATCTTATTACCTTTCCTCCTGCTAGCCCTTTTTCTGTACTTAATGAGTCCAGTTACCTCTAGTCTCAGGTCATCTCACACTAACACCCCCAAGCCACAAGATATAGCCCCACAAGGCACAAAAATTAACATCTCACTGCTTTCAACCTCTGTCCTCCACTCCCAAATGTACATTGTTACTGCATACCGAGTGCCAGCTCCAGAGCTTACCAGACTCCTCTGTGAACCAATTTAGCTCATTTGGAAAGCCAGAAAACAGACTTAGCTTTGCTGCTGGATGATATTCTACCATGCTATGAGTTAAGCCAGCCCACAGAAAGGCCCGTGGGGCCCAGTGCAAGACAGGGTGACACACGGTGAGGAGGCCGCAAGAGGGAACAAGTACTGGAAGAAAGAGAAGACGAAGTAAGACTACCTTCTTTTTCAGCTGCAGCTGCCCACTGCATTAGTTCACTTGGATCTGTAGCCCCAAAGCAGTTATGCTCGACGCATTTAGCGGTGAAGGTCGCTGCTCCTGCTGCAGACCAAGCAGAGGGATCACGCACCAAAAGCTTGTCAATTTTTCTAGTTGGTCTAGTAGGAGCTCTTCTCTCTCCCTGCAAACCATACCCTGATTATGTCCTTATGTGATCAGGCTAACTCTGGAGAGTGAACTTAGCTGTGCTGCATGGTTCTTGGTAGTCTCT
Source organism: Ibidorhyncha struthersii (assembly GCA_013398815.1). Classification (NCBI taxonomy): domain Eukaryota; kingdom Metazoa; phylum Chordata; class Aves; order Charadriiformes; family Charadriidae; genus Ibidorhyncha; species Ibidorhyncha struthersii. Next base: position 107,748 of record VZSZ01011725.1, read on the forward strand.
TCTAAATTGCTCATGGTCCCCACCCAAGCTATTACTACACATTACTTCATGCAGTTCTCCTCTAGGGAGTGAAAAAAAACATGTTCCAGAGATTAGCCTCATATATGTACTTTAACCTGTCACCAGAAATCACGAAAACAAAATGTGCTACAATATACTCTGGAGCAATTTTAATAGCTGTTTCTTAGGACACAGCTGCACCACTCATAATTTCAACTTTTTAACTTCCTCGCCGAGTCACTGATTATTTAAATACAGGCGAAGCTCAAGATGGGCTGATTTCAGCCTATTGTGACCCCCTGTAAATCTGGGGTGGCTACATGCCCATTTGGTGTCCCAGCATAAATTACTCCAATCTTTTTGTCAGTTGTCCCAGAAAGCAAGTACAACAGCTGGGATTTACCAAGAAATATAGCTGTGGTGCAGTTTCCCTTTCTTTGGCTACATCTCCATGATCTTAAGGGTCTTTTCCAGCCTAAATGATTCTATGATCCTATTATCTTCTTCAGTCACAGCCCAGAGATAGGAGGAAATGGCACAAAGCAGCACCTTGTGATAGTAAAATCATAAATGCCAAAGCCAAGTAGGCTGGTCTGTGCACAAATTTGTACAGTAGAGAGCACAACCCACTAAATACAGCAGAATGTTGTGGTTGTCCCACGTGCAACAAGAAACATTCAGAGCAATCACATCACAAATAGGGTTTTTCTTACCCAAAAAACACAGAAAAGGTTTAATACCCTTACACTATCTCTCTCTATTAAATCACTGCCCTTGCTGTTATTTTTTTTCCCCTTGTTTACAAAGACACTTTAACTCTGCAATCTAAGCCTAGAAGGTTTATTTTTAAACCTGCTGGTATCTAGCTGCAAATAACTTTCTGCAAATAGACACGCCTAGAGGGACACAGTTTGATTCTCTGATCCAATAAAAGATACAAAGCAACAGAAAAACAAAAAGAAATGCCAAGCATTCAAACCTGGGCCTGCTGGAATGACTTCAGTCTCCTCTTGAATCGAGATGGAAGAACAAAATCACAGCCCTTTGCAAGGAAGGCTAGCTCCCCGCCTAAGTCTGGGTCCCTCCGTAGAGAACTCTCCTTGATCATCATCCTGGTGAGCTCCTAAGCAGATGTTGCCCCTTCCAGAAGGGGCACAGGGACTTTGTAGGAGACCACGTCAGGACCAGCACGTCGCTTTCTTGGGTTTGATTTTTACAGGCAAAAAATGGCAAATGGCTTCAACATACTATGTCTTCTCTCTCTTCACAAGGACAACATCTAGAGATTTTATCTTAGTCCTGAAGTCAAACCTCCTTTTTTAACTGATATTCAAAGTATCTTTCAGTACCACCAGGACCTTCTGCCTTCTTGTAATACTTTAATTGAGAAACATGATCTACAACAGAATCTATTTCCCTGCTGGCTACATGACAGACAATCTGTCCTTGGCTTGTAATAGGCCAGGGGTAATATGGGAAAGGAAGCACCCACCACCACTACCAAGAGTGCTAAAATTAGATGCACTGCAGAAGTGGCTAAATATACCATCTTCCCCAATAGTTCTTACTTTATGTGTTTCAGTGCTGAAACGTGAGGTACAAACTTGCATCAGTCAGACTCAGCTAGAGTTAAACCACATGCTCTCAGCCAAGGCCCGTGCCCGTATGATGCTAGTGGTTTGAGGTCCCTGCTTCTGAGGCGATGAAGCAGAAGATCAACATTAGTTCCCACACTAAGACCAAAGGCTGTAATTTTCCAAAAACATAAATTTTTCCTTCTCGCTTGGAAAAAGCAAATCATCTAGTTTCTTTAATGCCACGCAAGCACATAAGGATGATCTTGGATAATAAGATCAGGCATTCTAAAGCAGTTCTTAAGAAAACTGTTTCATAGAGACACCAAAATACATCATTCTTTTCATTCACTTTTCCCATAGCTCTCACAAGGCAAAGGCAAAGCAATTCTTAGTGGACAATAGTCTATTCTTTCTCTGCACAACCTCGAGCAAGTAGACTTCAAACTCTTGCTCAGACTTTGTCTAGGCTTGTTAAAAAGTGTATACACCCCTTCTATCATGACAGCGGTGCTGAACAAAGGCCTAAATACAGTTCTTATTCCACAAGATGAACGAACACCTAGTCCCATGGCCTGCTTTCCCTACTTGGCTTTAGAATTCCTAGCTACATCGCCAGTTTACTTTGTAAGCTTAGTAACATAGAACAACATCCAATTTCTACTTAGTAGGGCTTCCTTTTATCAAGACACTGTATTTGAAACAAAAAGGTCTCACTGAGCCTCACCAACAGAAAGCTTTTATTGGACAACATGTGCCACCGATATCCTTCTCTTCCCACTTTCCTGTAGAAGGCCCAAGGTCATTCAAATACAGCACCACTTAACATGACTACAGATAGACACAGGAACAGCCTATCCAAAAGGATGCTCTTACCATCATAAATTTGCTCTTGTGCAGTTAAATAGTCTATTTACTAAAGGAGGGACCCCTCCCAGCTGACATTCACACACAGAATTTTTGTAGTGTCTTCAGAAATCCATACCAAACCCCCCAAGATTATTTTCTCTCCTGTTGCTTCTCAGTCATCAGGCCATGGTCCCACAACCTGAGCTATGGAATCCAGGTCTATGAAAGATTTGAACAAGAATGTAGCATCGTTTTGGTTCCTCTAGGTCACTGTAGCTATGTCTAAACTGTGCAACCCAGGAGCTGAAAAAGCTCTGAAGTCCATGTGTATTTTCACAGCTACAAGTCCAAAGAATCACAAGGTTATTACAATGTCATCAGCCCACTTCGTCATGTGCCCTGCAGATGAATATGAAGCCTAACAGAGCAGTATGATGAGGATGAGAAAATGAGCCCCCTCACCACACACAAAAAAAAAAAAAGGCAGGCAGGGATGTTTTAACTGGAATTGCCACTAACTGAAGGATACACAGATCTGTATGCAACAGTTTTGAAAAAAATTTTGGTTTTCTTACTCTGACATTTTTTTCTAAACATTAAGGCAATGCCTAAAGAGCCCACAAGGCTTCACTGTACTGGCAGTCCTGCACAACTTATACAGCAGCATGTCAGAAGGTGATTTATTTTAAATCATCTGTGGCAAGGGTGGGTACTTCATCTCCAATTGAACTCTCACCCTGCCGCTCACTCTCACTGCCCCTCCTCTTACAGCCTGCAGAGGAAGTGTAGTCTAAAGAACCTGTCATATCTACAGCTGCATCCACACCAGCTACAGCGGACTTTAAAAGCTGTACACACAAAAGAAACAGACTAATCTAGCAGCCACTAACTGCTACTTAAAAAAAAAAAACAAACAAAAAACAAAAACCAAAACAGCCACAAATTAACTAGTCACAAAGAATCCTGGAAGTTTGGGTTTTTTTTTGTACTGATAACCTGGAAAAATACAAGTGGTCTGGAGGCACGGCTTGCTGTGTCTGAATTCCGATTTTTTGCACTATAGTAGGTTCCCAGCACAGTACTCCCTATCATCAAAACACACAAGGTGGTAGAAATAAAACCAGAAATATACAGTACTATGAGAAACTGAAAGTCAGAGAGTCTTGTATCAACAGTTTCAAAGTCAACAGGACAAAACCCACAGCAGAAAAATCTGGTATCAACAGCCTGCAGATCAACTGAACAAAATGCACTCAGATTTAGAAATTCCTCTTTGCTGTAAGCGACCCAGTTTCAAGCACGAAGGTGAGAGTTGTCAAATCTAAAGAGGTGTCAGATTGCCTTCGTTAGCCATTAGAACACAAAGAATCTCACCTGTGCCTAAAGCTGGAGGCTTAGTCCTAAAAGATTTGGATGATTTAATCATCACAGGACTTATCTGTACCCCAAAGCCTGGCTGCAACAATTCAATGCACTCTGTATAGCCGAGAAGGGCACCAGCTTCAACTGTTTTCAAAACAGATTAAACTTTTCCAGCAACAGCGTGACTTTTTCTTGGTTTTAGAGTCAATGAGGCTGAAAAACTCAACGTGTATTACTCAGCTTTGTTTCACCTACCTTTAGATGTCTACTTCAAGATAAATCAACTTCACACAAGCAAAGACTGTATCTGTGCTGATAACAAAAGATGATCGTGTGCCACAAGCATGTCCCTAAGTGTTTAGTATCAGTTCTTTTAATTCTTTAATTTCATCTGATTTGTTTTTTTTCTGTGTCATCTTTGATTCTGAGATACTTTAAGATTCACTTACTATTTTCATTTATTCCAGTAACTATTACCAAACAGGAAAAAAAGCACCCCTTTTTAATACTTGGGTTTAGAAATAATGAATAACTAATGTTTGAAAAGAGTGCAGATTGTGTGTATAGCCTAGTTGACAGATATTATCAATATCTGATTAAAAAAATTGTAACATATGTAGATGAAAGCTGATTTACCAGAAAAAAAGTTTTCCATTGTATTTTGGATGCATTGACTATTTCACGACAAAGTTAAAGTCACTAGACTTTAGTCACACAAGATCCTTCATAAGCATATTATTAAATTTGCAAAACAAAGCAGCACACAGAATTACGAAGCAGCATTTTGAAGGGGCAGGATGACAAAGTTGCCAGGTCAACCTTAACTTTATATACGAGTATGAAACAGTCTTAATTCCACTCAGAGCCCTCTTTGGGCCATCTCTTTAAGCATGCAACATAGATATTTTGATACATAAAAGCACAATGATCACAGTAAGTTAGGAACACTTCTGAGGGTCCCAGCAATACCTACCCCATCAGTCATTCAGGCTAGGCAGGACTAGATTGATGCTACCTAAAGCCAGCCCAGAGGAAACACGTGGCAGCAGGGAACAGCCTCTGGATAGCCGACTCAGGGCTCTACAATATGAGATGTAATGTGGTTAGACAAGATGGTCTGAGCCCATTTCTCCGCTCTGTAAACCATAAACCCTCTGCTCCCAGATCCACAGTCCCTGTCCAGAGACAGTTGTACTATCCATTTGACCTCAGGGTGAGCAATTCCATTTACTAATCTGGCAGAAAAAAAAAACAACTAAATTTTTTAATCTTGTATACAAGCATCATAGTCAGTATAAAGAAAGATTCAAAACCAAGTAGAGGCATGGAGCAGAGAGAAATGGGAAGCAGGACTGCTCCTTCTGGCTCAGTACATCATGAGTAATCCTTTTGAGAAGAGATACCCATCAGAGGAAGGAAAAAAAGGAGGCCCCTTTTTGTATCAAACCCTGGTCCTGTCTCTGCTCCCAAAACTATTCACAAACTTTATCCAACAGCTCTTAAAATAAAAAGCATGAGCAGGACTTGGAGCAGAGCCCTGCACTACTCAAACTCATTCTGTTTTCAGAATCAAGTAAGTTTCTTACAGACTTTTCTAGGGTACTTCCACTGAAGTATCAAGTATTCTGCAGGCGTTAACTGAATTTAAATACTCTCTCACCCTGTACAGGTGGAAGACCAAGGGCACAGAGGTTAAGGTCAAAACCATCCACCACTGACTTTTCCAAGGACTTTGCAGAAGATGACATTTTACTCAAAAGGTAGCACCCTTTAACTTCCAAAGAAACCCCTGACACTCAGCACTTCTGCAGACCAGGTCAGAGAATCCCAACAGCCCCATCTCCACCTTCTTCACTACTCACTGGTTCTAGTTTCCCCCATTTTCCTCACACCTGCCTATCCACCCAGGCTTTACTCCTTATTGCCCTCCTATCTAGAGAGGAAAATACCGATAAGTATTCAGGGGTTTGCTAGCCTCTAACAAAACAACTGAACTGTTTTCACTGAACTATTTCTTTCAAAAAAACAACATATTAAAAATCAGCTTAAGACAGGCATACAGAACAGGAAATTTTAAAACAAACAGCTGGAGGTTTAGAGATAAGCAATGGAAAACTGGATCTCAGAATGGGAAGTGTCAGACAGTCTGAAAGTATGCAATACTTCCTGGCCTGCCTGAAAGAAGCATGATGCCCTCATTATGTGCTCTGTGAAATTGATGGACTTGAGTATTCATGTCCTAGTTTCTAAATATTTTAGTTTCAAAAATGAAGAGACAAGTAATTCTATTGTTCTCTGTGGAGAATCGTAATTGGTTTTATGATAAAGGGAAAAGTCTGTTGCTCATATAAGTTAGCACATTTCAACACAGACTGGACTGTTTGCTGGCTCAGCTGGCCTGTCTGAAGTGGCTCTCCCCTTCCCTTTTCATTGCTTTGGATTTGAGGAATATTAAAACTGTCACAACCTTCATAAATGAAAGCTGCACTGTGTTTTCATTGGTATTAGATCTCTAGGGATTTTGTGTGTGAGTGCAACTGTTTGATATCAGTTTTATGAGCCCTAAGAAGGTACAACAAATACTTTACATATTATTAATTCAGGCACATATGTGGAATACTGAATCAGAATCCACATGGAGGTCCAGCCAGATCCAGAGTTATCCAGGAACAGAGATGTATTCCCTAGATGCTATACCTAGAGGGGGCCTTGTGGCCACATCTATGCTATAAATAACAGCAAACCTCAGAGTAAGTGTAGAGCCAGCAGTTCAGGTGACTTTTGCCCACTCTGCTAAGGGCTAACTCCCTCTGAAGAGTATCAGCTGCATCCACGCTGCACAGTGCTCATCAGCCCAGGCCCCTCCAGCTCCTCTGGGTCCCCAGGAGTTATTCTCTCCCATCATCTTTGGTTCTAGGCATCTACACAAAGCAAGGATTGTGCTGCTGCATGGAACGGAAGAGCTCTTGTAGGATGGGTGCATGTTCTATGGACATAGAAGGCAGGCTAGGAGCAAACTATACACAGGCCAGGAGGGTGATTAGGGAAACAGAAGCTGGTACGGGACCAGGCTGATAAGCTATTTGACAAAGTAAATGCATCCAATTTTCAAATATTATAGAAAAACTACCACAAAGTCAATGTCACACTTTATCAAACACATTTTTGTTTGAGGTTCACTTTCTAAGTTAATATACAAGGCAAGAACAGCTATTATAAGAGATTACTTCAGAGCTGCTCGATTCTACATTCTTTGAGGAAAAAGACTCTTTCCCTTGCTGGAGATATCAGACAAGGTTATGCTCACCATTTTCTGTAAGCAAAGATGCCCAGAGAAACATCAGAAACACTTGGAGAGCCTAGTCTACAAAGATCTCAGCACTGTCATGTAGGGTCAGACACATCCCACCCACCTCCTTTCAGAATTGGACTAAATACCTGTATTTTCAGGAAGGTGGACAGTTTTGAAGATTGTCATGCTCCAACTAGAAGGAACTGTGAAAGTTCACTTATAACCTGGGCACTTTTTCAGTGTCTATGCAGAAGGTAAATTTTGGAAATTAATGCCCTCTCTATACTTTCCGTGCACTTGGCAGTTTGGCACCAGGTTGTCTTGAAAATTTGGCACTTATTATCAAATGAAAAGCACTAAGGGCTGGACAGACAGCCTTGGCTTCCATCTAAAGCAGGCTCCCGTCAAGACTCTCTTTCCTGGGAAAACCTACTCCTCCATTTGAGAGATACAAGCAATGCAGACTCCACAATGACTCTATGCACTGGGGAGAGGGAAAAGAAAATTAAATCTTTCTAGATTCTGACCTTTGTGCCATAGAGGATCTCTCTCTTTAGGAACTAGCCATGAGGATGACAACAAAGGCTGTTGGAGTCTGCTTGGAGATGGGAAAGGGAGAGGTGGAATACTCAGTTCTCATTGAAGTGGTAGTAGGCAGTCCAATACCCGCTCCCAGGAATAAAGTAGTTAGCTGAAAAATTGTTTCTACCCTATAGGACCCATTCAAACCACAAGCAAACAGCCTACAGGAGCACCAGCAGGAAAGGAACAAGCTTAAAGGTGAAACTGCGCATCAGGGCATATTTTGTTTGCTTAGGGCTTTTAGTTTCCTTTTTTCATTTGTATTTAAATAAATGCTAAATTTCCACCAGGCTGAGTATGTTATTCCACACTGCAGCATCCAAAACACAATGAATCACTTAGCAGATGTAACTTCACACACACACTTTCCCATTTTTGTTTTACTCACTATCCCATCAAAGGTTTTGTTTTCTTACTTTAATCACTTCTGGGGCCTGCTGAATGGAAGCTGGAACAGAGTCTCTGGAGGCAGCCCCAGCATAGCTTTTTTGCCCTGCAAGGAGGGACTGTGAAGGAGTTGTTAAAGTTTCCTGAAGAATCTGCATTACTTCCTTCTCCTTGGACAAGCTTCCCTTGCCTGTCTGGAATTCCACCAGTTCCTGTGCAAAGTCCTCAATGCTTTCCAGGATACGCAGTAAAAGGGCTTTGTCATCCTCTTCCATTTTATGACCATTTGTTTCCATAATTTTTGACAAAGGGGAAGTGGGGTCAACGGGTTTACTTTTGGGTTCAAGTGCCAGAGGTAGTACCTGCCTACCCTGCCAGCCAAACACCTGCAAACAGGCAGGTTCACTCTCCTTTAGAGAGGGCTCCCTCAAAGTACTCTCCATTTTCTGAGAGAAGCACTCCAAGTCCAACAGCAGTTTGTCTATCTCATCCTTGTCTATCTTACTGCATCTCTGTTCTCCTTTGGAGACGTCAGCTTGGGAACCACACAATACAGAATCTGAAACTGGTTTTAAAGGAGTACTTTTCTCAGAAGCGTGGGAGAGCTCAACATCTCCCACTCTAACACATTCTGCTTTAGCATCAGCAGTTAGATCCGAACAACCAGCTAGCTGGTAGCTGCGCTCTAAACTCTCCCAGCCCCCTTTCTGCTCTGCCTTCTTTATTTTCCCTAATGTTCTTTCCCCATCAGACTCCTCCTCAATGTACAGAGCCTCAGTGGAAGACGTGCAGTCAGAAGGTCTTGTGGCTGGTAACTGAGGTAGGGCACAAGCATCTTTTGCAGCTCTCACACTGTTCTCCTGTGGGACGCTGTGAAGGGAGTTTGAGGTAAAGCTCACAGTACTTGTTTGGATGGACTGAGAGGTGCTCGTCACCTCACACTGATCACCTGGTAGTCCGAGAGGAACTGCACTTGAAGATGGCAGCTGAATAATATCTTCATATCTAGGTGGCTGCTCATCTCCAAACACTGGGGGAAAGGGAGTTTGCAACCCATGAAAACAGTTAACTAGTTCTGCCAAGTCACTAGCTTCCTTGTGTCCTGGTGGTTTGATCTCAAAGGGTAGCTTTTTCAGGTATGAAGAAAATCTTGTCATCAGATTCATATATATCATTTCTGAATTAGCCAAAGGATCATTGCTGTTCCCACCACTAACACTGTCTGCAGACTTCTTTTTGATGCAGTGTTTTATTATGTCTGTGCACTTTTTCAGATCCTCAGAGCACTTGAGCAAGATGTCTAAGCACACTTTAATATCTCCACCAGAAGAACCATCTAGCTTGTGTTTTTCCAAAATCTGGATAATGAAGTTTTCTTCAGAGAAGGAATGAGGGGAGAAGGGAACCATAGGATTCATGCTAACTTCTGGAGCATCATTGCTTTCCTGCCATTTCTCCACAGGTGAGGGACTCTGCAAAAACCCACACGGAGGGCAGTTCTCATCATTGTTGAGGTGCCCATAAATCAAGTCAAAATCAAATGATCGTCTGCTGAATGATTCTGACCGAACTTTCCTTCCCTTTCTGTAGGCCACATGACTGGAAGAGTTTTTGAGCTTTTCAAAGGAGAATTCCTTTATTTTACCACTGGCAAGGTTTATTGCCTCACCGGTAATGTCTTTTAAACTGCTGGAGGCTTGCACTGAAGAGCCCTTTTTGATTCTTGGATTATTTGGGAGGATTTGGTGATAGTCCTCATTTCCAGGCAACGCAAGTCCATTTTCAGGAACAGGAATTTTACGTTCTAGGTTGGCATCTTGGACACTTAGCTCTGCGCAGACACTGTGGTGGGCAACTATGCACGTAACTCCTTGCTTAAACACTTGGCAAGTCCCTGTACAGTAATGCACAGTGTGCTGAAAGTGCTGGTCTATCACCACACTGCTGTAGCAGTTCACAGAAGTGACCATAAGCCTGTAGGTTGCTGCCATAGCACGGATCGCACTTGGAAGTGAGGCTTCAAAATCCACCACGAACTTAACAGGAAAAAGTTCACCCACACACACTTTTCATAGCCACACCAGACTTAACAAAAACATTCAAATGTCAGTTGAAAACATCCAAACTACATGAGAAACTACTGCCTTGGAAAGCCTTAGTGAAGTCTGGAGTGGCATCAGCAGTACAGTTACAGTTAGTGCAACTTGCGTAAGGTTTGACTTAAGGCAACTTCATTCTTGTATTCCATGCAGAAAGCTTTGCTGATCACAGATGCAGCATGTGCCGCTCCATTTCTAATGGTCCAGGTAAGTTCTGGGGCAGGTTTCATAAAGTTTGGCCAGCTCTCAGGTTGAAGTGACTAGACAATGACTTTTGCTCAATCCTCCTTCTCTATTTTTGGGTGAGTCAGTAAAAGATAGATAATCAAGTAGCATGTACACACAAAAAGTCCACAGGATGCCGGTGAGATTCCCTGCTCGCACTGGTAAGGTAGGTCCCTGCAACAACAACAACAAAAAAATAAAAGGGGTAAGAGTCATTATAATTTCCATGTAGTATGCAGTCTTGTCTACTACCAAACATATGGCACCAGGCCGTAACAACCAACACGCAGGCTTGTACAGATAAGAGTAGGCTGATATTCTTCCTTCGCTCAGATCTACCATATAAGAACAGTGTTGAGGAGCTAGCCTATATTTATACACAGACTGTCTGCATGTTGCCATTTTAACAGCTCTATTTTAGCCACTCAATTTCCCCCCCCCCCCCCNAACATTACCTTTAATTCTAATGGAGCAAAACATTTTGATCATGTTGTCAATTTCTGACTTTCATTTTCCAAGACTCTAAAGATAAGGCAAAGAGCAGTAGAGAAAAGCACTTTCAGGATTTCCAAGCTCTCTGGATTATAAAAAGCTGCAAACAGCTGGGAGCAAAGTAGATGAATGCCTCTAAGAATGCATGGCCTTTACTAAAGGCCTTTCACCAAGGTCTCTGCCACTATGGCAAAATATTTTAAGGAGGAATAACTGTTTTTCATTCTCTTACAACCCATAAATAGCAGCAGACCTCATTAAATAAGTCCACTGGAGTTGACATGAAGAGCAGAAAGTAACATTTGTAGAAAGGTTAAGTCTGTGAAAACTAGGAATGGAGTGTTTTACACTTAGCAGAGCCATTTTCTGCTGCATTTCCTCTCATCATGGTCAGAATTGCACCAGAAAAACCAAAGGCTGCTTAACTTTGCTTTGAAAAGATAGGAAATGCCAGGTTTAAGGGTATTAAATTTTAGACATTGCTTCCTCTTTAATACTTCAATAATCAAATTAAAACACCCCAATGAAATTCTGAGCATCCTCTATACCTGTACAAACAGAAATCCATTTCATAAAATATGATTAAATCACACAGCAGCATGGGTTTATTTTGTTGTTTTCAAAGGTAAGTATCTAGCACTATGTGAAAGGCCAGACCTGCACCTGGTGGAAGGACTGCCCTCCATGCATGTTATATCCCACCTATCTTAGCTCATAAGCCTGTACAAATCTATCACACAAGAGGGAAGTACCTTAGAGTTTGGTGCTGTTGTAATTAAGGACTGGGGATGGCACAAGACTGCTGAACATTCACATTTTACATATTTTAAAGCCTTAATTTGAAATGGAGAAGCACTGATGTAAGATTATTTGATGGAATTTGTAATGTGCCATGTCTGCTCATCGCAATTAGGTAGAATTGCGCACTGTAAAGTAACCTTCCTGATTTGTTCTTTGGATTATATAAAGCATTGAAATGACTGCATTCAAGATGAAGAACAAACCGCTCCAACTACCACTGGTATCTATAACAGGCTGCCACCTGCCTATCAAACACCACAGGCCAAGCTGCGTGTTGTACCAGGGCCAGCTCCACAGTCAACTTCTGTGCCTGTCCTGTTCTGCTCCCCTCTACACCCACTGGCGCTACCCCAAAGCTCCATAGGCATGGGAGGGCCTTCCAGAGGGATGATCAGAGGTATGAGGTGTGCCTCAGCCACAGCAGTGAGTCAGGGTGCCAGGGGATAAAGGGTGTAAACAGAACCGTTTTTAAACCCCGGGGTGCTTATGCCATCAGGCATAAACCTCGGTAATAAGACTCCACACCCTCCAGTCACTGACTCTCAGGCTTCACTATCAGGTGTGCTTAATGCTCTGCTGAATCGGAGCCACAGTTAAAAAAAAAAGTACTGTTGGCTCCCCGATGTCTTAATCTTATAGGACTTAATAGGCTTTGTTCAGACAGGAAAACCCATCCTTCTATGCCTCCAAAAAGTCTAACAATCCACAGACTCCCTGGGAGTACCTTCTGTCTAGCACATCCAGGGTAAGAGGTCTACTGCTTTTCCTTTTCTGATCCTCCATCAACTACAAACAAGCTTTCTGGCATTTCCTGAAATAAGTTTTATAATATTTTGAGAAAGTAGAGGTCTTCGGGACAGCAGATGAAGAATTAATATTGCTTCTGAAAAAGCATGGGACTTTCTCAGAGGTCCAGACTGGTCTTTTTACCACCGAAGAATAGTCTGGGTTCATACCTAATTTGGGAAATAATTACATCTTGATTAAGCTATTCCTTAATTAGAGAAATAATGTATTAGACTCACTGTCTCCTTCTCCTATACCACTCCAAGAGTAATTTCCTCCCTATACATGTACCTCTTCCACTGGGACTAAGTCAGCTTCTCCAATCCTTTAAGCCACCTTCAAACAACGTAGCTTTTTTTGTCTGTGAGATTATTCCACAGGGAGTTCTTCGATGACAAGGTCTCCCACATTCCCAACCTAAAATAACTCTTTTTTTAGTTCAACTCTGTATTTCCAGCTATGCCCAGTAACAATGCTCTTCCCACATCTCCATTTCATCCTTCCCAAAGAATTTTAGGTGCTTATGCCCTAAACCATTGCTCAGCCATGTTACAAATAGCCAGCCCTTTTTGCTTTAGTATAAGGCAGGCCTTCCAGCCATGTTTGCTGCATTCTCTAGTCTCTTTCCAATTTGTCTGTATTTCCCTGGTACTATCATACACCAACATAATTCATACACAAACTTGTCAAGGCTAACACAAGATTGCTACCTCCTGCCTCTGTTGTTGGCACCTTTTACTACTGTGTCAAGGAAGGAACTGATCAAAGAATCAATACAAAAAAACTGATACCTTCTTTACAACCAGACTAACTAATGTGTTCCCAGTGATTATTTACTACTTGCCTTATTATCACTGTCTGCAAAAACACGGTAAGGTTATTCAAGGTGCACTTGACTCCAGTTATACAAGACAAAAAATTTGTACAGACAGCACAAATGCATATAGCTGCAGAGTAGAAACTATTTTTCTCATTTCTCCACTGGCTTGATCAAGGTAGCACACGCTCATCTTGCAGCTTTATTTTACAGTGATCCATCAAACATGATCCAGCATGTAAACCTAGTTAAGACAAAACCTAGGAGAGGAGTATGCACGTTATCAGATCTGGGAACCTGGTCTGAAGCTTAGCTTGAATAGGCTTTTGTGGTGACTTTTGGTTGATGACTAAAACCTACTATTTATGAATAGCAACAATGGAAAGACTGAATGCGTTAAAAACATTCATACTTCGTTCTCTTCAGCCTGCCCATTTCATTCCAGTTGCGGCTCTAGAACAGCCCGCAGTTCAGATACTGTAGAAAGATTCTGTAATTAGGACTGCTGCCATGAAACCAGCTCCAACCCTGAGGATACAGGATTGGCTTCACAATATAAACTATGAATGAATAGGGCTTCTTGTGTGATTGCAGAATAATGCTTTATGTCTTTCCCATCTGCAAGATGACATGAATCACTTTCCAAAGGAAAAAATTATTGCAGATACTAATGATATAAAAGGTTATTCTATAAGACACAAGAAATTCTATTCATGCAAAGATTATGCTGGAGTTAAATAACTGAACAATGACAATCTGTTGGGATGGCGACTGTCAGCCAGCACTTGACTTAAATGCAAACCAAAGTCTAGAAAGCTACAGGGCAGTCCTCTACTGCCTCTGAAAGTATCAAATTCAGCAAAAATCTTCTTGAACTCTTATCTCCAATCCCAGCAACAACATTATTAGTGATCAGAAGTTAGAAGCCACCGTAACATGCAATAGAGTAAACTAACCCTTTCTACACCAGTGCACAGTGTGGGTGTCACTATGAAACTGTGCTCGTTCCTAGTAGAAGAGGCGGTAGGATAAGCTCTCCAGTTCAATATTCTTGCAAAAGACAAACACAGAACAACAGTTTTGCCATTTGGAGTCATCAGTATAGTTTCAGAAGTACCATCCTAGCTCTGTTATCAGGTGTCAGGTCTTACCCTCCTAGAGGAGCTTCTGGTGCCAAAAAGCAGCATGTAACTGCATCCTCTTATTTAGAAACACTTGGGTTTTGTCTACAGTTTACTGAACAAAGCCGATTTGGGAGCAAATATAGACGACAAAAGTAGGCAAATAACAAAGCAGTGTTTTCTTGCAAAGCACAACTTTCAACCAATCTTTGGTACTTTGCCAAGCAACAGGAAGAAAAAAAAATAGTACTAATCTTCCACGCATAAATTCTTTATTTTTAAAACCCACTACAGAATGGTACTGGACCCTGAGATGTATCGTTACTTTTCTTTCTACCTGGTTCAAGTCAGAACATGGCAAACTTTGAGTCAAAAGCACACTACAAATGCACAGTCTAAGGACAGAGATCGGAATAGATGGGGTGACTTACTCAGTTAAGAGAGCTGTTCTGCAGCTCATAAAGGAGCTGACACTGAGCCACACTCCACAAAATCCAAAGGGTTTCTGATCACACAGCCAAGCGGTCGCTGGCAATGGCTGACTGGGCCATTGGAGCAGAATTGACAGGGTTCACACAACCACTAGTAATGTTAAACAGCATTCTACACAGTCACTGAAAAATTGTTGAAAATCTAGTGTTAAAAACATCACCAGATGCTGTCTATGGTAGAATCACATTAGCAGTAGCTGTGGTAAATTTTTGTAACAAACCCATTGCTGAATTCAGCAGAAATGTTACAACGAGCCACTTACTGAATTGTAAATAAGTTCCTTTGTAACAGGGTTCAAAATAATTTATGTATCACTTGCACAATGTACCTTCCAAAATAGTTTGAACATACTAAAAAAAAGTAACTTTTCTTTCTATACTGAAGTTCAGAAGCAAAAAAAAAAAACTAACCAAGTCGCTCCTTTGTCCTGTATTTCTTATATATTTACAGCTTATAACATTTTGATGTCCTTAATGGCAGCATGTACAGTTAATCCAAAAGGACTTTTTTGTACATAGAACTCAGATGGGAACTGCAGCTGTGATAACTTTCCAGTCCTCACGACCAGTGGGAATTTGACAGACACATACATTTCAGCTATAGTGAAAAGAAACCATTTACAATCACACCTGTAAAGTTTTAGGATTAGAGGTGCTTATACCACTTACACTGGCAAGGTATCCTGAGATTGGTTTTAAGAGGTTTTAGCACCAAGCTATTTCATGCTTTAGAGACTGCAACAGATCGTGATGGCTACAAATCCTGACTTGCCGTATAACCCAGGTCAGAGGATCTGACCTAGTCAGACCGAGTACTCCTATTTGAACCAGAGTACATTTCTTCATATGCTTAAAGGCTTCAATAATTACACGCACTATAGAAAAAGGGTCATTATTTCCAATTTGAGTATGTTCAACATCAGGTTCTAGCAATCAGGTATCAGGCTTTCTTAAGCTAACTTACAAAAGCTTTTAGGAAGATTTATTTCCTCACCTACAAGTACTGACACACTATAATCAAACCACCTCTTAGCCTTTTCCAGGATTGCCAGAGAGAGTCCAGAAGCAAGATGTCTTCAAAGTCATTGCTATAGTCTTTTTCTGAATTTTGTCTGTAATTTGTTATTGTTCTTACAAAAACATCCATATAATTTAAGCTAGCTACCTAGAAATGTAGTGTTAGGTGCACTCTGTAGGCAACGCACAGAAGCAGGCACCTCAAAAAGAAAATCATCCCACCAAGCTTAAAAAACAATCTAATTTTGAGATGGCAAGTTACATTAGATTGATCTCATCCTTCAGAATTAAACAAGAACACAGAAACAACTGTATCTGTCTCCAAGAGTGGTTACGTGCAAATGCTCAAGGAATGGTAAAAGTTATACGATAGTTCCTAGGACTACTCTCTTGGCCTCAACTGTTTTCAGCTCATGAGATTTGTGAAGCTGGATGTGGTTTCTGCATACTTAGTAACCTTCAAAGGATTTCCCTCCCATGTGCTTAAGCATGCCCTGGATTCAATAGAAACTTTTTGCATGCAGAGCATCTTTTGACAAGACATTCCATCACCTACCTCACCTTTCAATTCTGTCACTCGCCAGCTTCAATGTCAAGACCTTGTACTGAAACAGAGCACAAACACTAGACCTCTATGCGCATTGTTTGCAGCATTCCTGAATTTACAGAATTCCATGTCATCCCTCTGCCTTCTCTTTTTCCAGGATTATTAGTCCTCGCTTACTCAGTTGTTCTTGTATAGAAGCCATTTTGCACCTTTGATCATTTCCACTGCCCCTCTGATAAGCGTTTTGTTCAGCTACACACTTCAAGATTCAGGAACCCAAGCCGTGCACAATATCCAGAACAGATGAGAACCACATTCAGAAATGAATTTCTGAACTGCCTTTTAAAATTTAATATTATCACTGTAGAGTGCTTTCCCCTTCCAATCCCCACTCTTTTCAGATAGTACATTCTCAAGCGTCTGCTCTTGTAACCACCTGGGTTAGTTTATACCTTCTGTCCCTATTGCTACTTGTCTTTCAAGAGGAAACAATGATACTATTGTCCTTGTAAAACATGCAGGGACCTACTGATAGAACACTCTATGCAAAAGGAAGGTATTCACTCTTAGACACCAAAGTTTTCATACAGTCTCAGAAGAAAGGTTAGAAGATGGGCAACAAGAATGATCCAAAGGTCTTGAACTGCTTGCTTGCCTGTGGGGAATGACTGACCAGCACCGGGCATATCAGACCTGGAAGAACGATGACTTTTGAAGAATACGATAACCTTCTACAAAATCAGGACCAGCGTGGAAAAGGCAGATAGGGCCTGACTGCTCACATTCTCCTCCAAGACAAGAACTAGGTGCAATCAAGTACTGCTACAGGAAAACAAGCACACATGCAGCAAACCTGTGAAACTCCTTATCAAAGGATGCCATGGACGCAGAAAGGTTCTGGGGAATCAAGGGGCCATGTTCGTCAAAAGTTACCACCGTTTGCTTGGGCACCACTTGATGCCCTTTAATTCTTGCCATGTTCAGGTGACAAAATAAACAGGGAACAACTGCTTCATATTCCCACAGTTGCAGATTGCCATCATCATCCTTCCTCTTGTCCATCCTACTTCCAGACACGTATTTTCCAGGCTAAACTCCAGTTTATTTGGTTACTCTTTTTACAAAAGCTGCTTCAGTCATGCTCTTCTGGGTTTTTCCCTCATCTTACTACAACTCTTTGGAGAGGGAGAATGTCTCCCCTAACTTTAAGGGCAGTATGTTACTCATTACAGAAACATACCATGAGTTTATACTACGGCATTCTGTTTTGCTCCCTCTCCTTTTCCTAGAGATCTGTCATTTCTATTTGGTTTTTAGGTTTGTCTTTTTTTGTCTGCTGCTGAGTTTCACAGTGCTTTATCTGCGTTACTTAAAAAAAACCCACCTGTTTCCTGAATGGCACAGATTCTTAAAAGTTCATCACTGCACAGATACAGCTAGTTGTTTCTCCCTGTGCACATTATTTTATATCTACTTGTATCACTTGCCTACAACCAAGTACTGTGAGAACCTTCTGCAACTCCAGCCACCTTCTGATTCTGCTACCCTAATTTTGTGATTTTCAGCATATACTGACACTTCATTACTCAGCCTCTCTTCCAGATCACTTATAACTATGTTGAGCAACACAAGCCTGAACACAGATCCCCCTGGGATTCCACTAGAGATTCCTCTTCACTACAAAAGCTGACAGTTCTTCCTACACTTTAGCCAGGTATTAATTACTGAAAAAGCTACACTCCTACTCCATGGCAGCTCCATTTCCTTTAAGAAGCATTAACGAAGAATTTCAGTAAACTCTCTCTGAAAATCCAGAAACAGCAGAATACTCGCTTGTTTGTCTCTTGTGCCTCCTAGTCAAATAGCTTCAGACCATCTAACTTTACCAGCTGAAGCTGGACTTCGGCATTTTTGCAGTGAACCATGAAGGTCACCACAATGGAAGCACTTAGCAAGGCAGGTTTCCAAGTAGACATGACCTTGAGAATCACCATCTGTGACAGGATAAGTACTGCTTTGCAGTCAGTATGGATTTGGAGGAGTCAATTTTTACATTAGGAAATCTGTTTCAGTAAATTTACCCTTAAAAAAAAAATAACCCCCCACTAACTTAAATACAACCTCTCCACATTTACAGCAGCTATGTAAATCAAGCCCAACACTCAAAAACATTTGGGCTAGTATTAATAACAATAGTCTACACTGTTTTTTAAAAATAAACCTGGCACTAGACCCTAAACTATTGTTCTAAAACACTGACTTGCAGTTAGCGAATGCAGTATTATTCAGTGTAATTCCTTCAGATTAAGTCACAGGGTTATCCAGTATTGCAGTGCTGCTATGCCCTTCACAAACACCAGCATGCAGGGTCCTTGAAAACAAGTACACTAGAAACTGTCTTGTGGAGAACCAACATATGGGCCTTGCAAACCTTGTCATTATGGGTATCAGCTGGGGAGGAGGACAGTTAATAATATCAAGAAAGATTTCACCCTTTTCAGCTTTTCTGAAATACCTTCCTTCAACTTTCCCTTTGCACAGAGACATGGAAATAAAACTGACCAGACAGGAATTTGTGTCTCATGAGACCAGTTTCCAGTTATACAGATGAGACAGCAAGAGAGTAAAAGCTCACACAATTTTTCCACATAACACCAACCTGTTAAGTATAACTAATTTGCCAACTAATTATTTTTCCAGCACCATGTCTGTATATAACTAACATTTAATCTTAGCTCATTTAGCAGGCCCCCAATATATCAACATACACATTGAAGCTCAGCAAGGCACAAGTTAAAAAAAAAACAAAACTAAAAAGACCCATAGGAAGCATAAGACTAACTGAGCTTTGTCATGCTGACAGAAAACAAGGTGACCAACCAGAAAACACAGGAGGTGAACGAGATTCAAAAGCACATAATTAGCAAGGCT
This sequence comes from Ibidorhyncha struthersii, assembly GCA_013398815.1. Lineage (NCBI taxonomy): Eukaryota > Metazoa > Chordata > Aves > Charadriiformes > Charadriidae > Ibidorhyncha > Ibidorhyncha struthersii. The sequence goes on from VZSZ01011725.1 coordinate 127,121, forward strand.
CAGAGCCGAGGTCAGAAAGCCAGCTTAATTAAGTAATGTGTCTCTTGGCTGTTTAACCTTATTTGGAAAGAGATAATTTCATATTAGCAAGATACTAAAGTAACTGATTCCAGGGAACATAAATGTATTAACAGTATCCAATTACTTTACACAAATTAAAGTGATTAAAGTGTTAAGATGACAAACGAAGAGTTGTGTCCAAGATGGCATTCCCTCAGTCATTAGCCTTTGGTGATACAGAGGTTACAATCTACAGATTCCCTAAAACCATCTTGGAAACTCACTTGCAAGTTAAGTAGAATTTCTCTCCTAGCAGACTAGCTGTCTGCTAGTGGTATGCAGGGTAAAATAAAATTTTTAATTTAATAACAAATAATGAAAAAAAATTTCCATTCATTTCCCATCTATTCAGAGCTCATACATTTCTCATTGCTGTCCTATCTGACTTCTCCATGTCTTATCTGTATCACACTACTCTTTATTCACTTATTTCCTCATGCATTCAAGATTCTTGGTAAAGTTCTCTCTGTCTAAGGTGACAGTCCATTTCTCCAGGGTAGTCTCAGTTCCCAGCCCATACCTGGCCCAGCTGGAGTACTATAGCTCTTCCATGGGTCAGCGATGAGAACAGCGAAACGCCAAGCTGGGGAGAAACACTCCGATTCTGCGCTGCATGCCCATCCTCTCTGAGGCATGATCACAGGAGTAAAAAGCAAGCAGTCATTTCCACTAGTCATACCTTCCACAAGCCCATTCCTGCCAGCCTCCATCTCACACTCCGAAGAGGAGCAGCTGTTGAAAGGTAACAAATTACGCCAAAAGGTGCAGCATGTCCTAGCATTCAAGAAGTTTGGCACTGCTACAGCTTTTACTGCTTATGACTCTGATACACCACACCAGAGGCACAGATCAGCGTGATCAAAGCAACATGTAATTTAAGCGAGCATAACTTTTCTATCCCCTTTCCTCTACCAAGGAAAATTAAGGGTGTTTTAGCCTGACATCCTGGTAAGACAGAGGAAGTAATTTCCCCTGTATCTTTACTAACTCAGGGAGCTTTACAACACACACAAAAAAAAAGAACTTCCATTCATTTCTCTCTTTTTCCCTGTGTATTTAAATAGCAGATTAAAAAGACAAGTGATATGCACAAGAAACAGAAAACTAGATAAATGTAGAGATTCCCTTATTCTGATTTGAAGGAACCAGTGTTCACCATCATGAATCTGAATATTCATTAAAATGAACAGTCATTTTTAACAAGCTTGCTTGTTACATATGTGGCCTCAGGTATTGCTTACTGCATCCTATTCATACAGTATTTTGCAATCAGAATTACTAATTTCTCCATCAGTATAGTATTAACATGCTACTGAGACATTAACTTATTTTCCAGTATTATCCTCATTTTTATCCTACAAGAATTGTGGCAAAGAGAATACATCAGTTTTTGGTGCTCAAGTGTGATTTTCCAAAGTACGTGACATTACAGAGTATTTGGTATGGTCAAAGCACAGCACCTGCTCAGTTGCAACTGCCTGTACAGTTGTACATCAGAAATTTTGCAAATCAGATCCAGGGACATAAGCAGCAGAGTAAATACAACAGTGAGGTCTGATGGAAGAAGCTTGTCCCATAACACACATGAAACCAGTTCTTTAAAACAGCACTTAACTACCTTCACTATGAATGAGAACATTCCCTTCCTCCCACAGTTCTACTTTGCTGTCCAGTTTCTGCCAGAATTGAAGCACAAGATCCAAGCACTAATTTAGTCTTCAGAAAAGTTCTGTTCTGTGTAACAGAAGAAAACTTAGTCCTATGGGGAAGAACAGCCTGCAATCATGTAAGTAAAAACAGCATTGGAAAACGTTTATACAAAGGAAGTGAACCAAGACGGCACAGCAACCTCTGTACTGGACCCAGATATACTAAGTTCAGAGTTACTGTCTGAAGTCAGGTTTTCTGTGCAATTCAAGGGGGGAGAGGTGATTGCGGGAAGGGTGAAGAAAGGTCTTTACCCAAAAAAAAAAAAGGGGGAAAACACAAATTCCACTGTGCACCATCACATTTATACCTCCAGGGCTACCAGCAGTGAGTGTTAGACCACGGGGCTCCACTACCGAGATTTCTGAATTGCCTGAGCCACAATATTCATCACCTGCTCCACAGGTTGCAGCTGAAGGAGATGAAATAGATGTTTTACCAGTGAATGTCTGCAGTATTTGGCAGTCATATATTAGTCAACTTTAACTTGAGGCACTTTGCCCATTGCTGCCTTTAACGCTGTACCTCTGTGCAAATTATGAGTACAAAATAACATGACTCATGACAGTGGTTGCAAACGCCTAGGTAGTAGAAACTGGCTATGTGCCATGAGGGAACTTCAACTTTTCTCTTGTATTTTATATGAAGTCAAATATAAATCAGTCTCATCTGATACACAATGTTACCACTTCCAGATACATAAATACCAAAAAAAAACCACCCAACCCCAAACCATTGCCTCTTGCTTCAACTTCTCAAAATCCAGCAGACCCAATACATAATTTTACAAAAACTGAAAAGTCTAATAGTACCGACAATCTCCTCAAAGTTGTCACAAAAACAACTTCCCCCTTCACAACCTGTGAGAGTACACCTACCAGGCCTGAGAGATTCACAAGAGATAATCAGGAGAGGAGGTGGCTATTTTAAGTAAATGCTCGGGAAATGTTATTTCCTGATCATGCAAGGTAAATCCATGAGACCACCAACAAGAAGAATGTACCCAGCCTTTCGGGCAGCACTTCAATAGCAAACAGCTTAGGGACTACCTGCCTCTTCTCTTGAACTCTTCCCCCTGCACTGAAAGTCTGCCTTTACAGCGAAGATGGGGGCACAGAACAACACATCTTCCAGGGCTTCATTCTTTAGTGCAAAGAACAGAGGGAATAACATTAGTCCTGGGCTTAAAAATATTTACATTACTTGAGACCAGTGCAGTCTGATGACCTTCAGAGAGAATTACTCCAGTAGGAACACGTCCTCCAGTAAGTTGTTCCATTAGTTATTCAATCTCAATTTTACAAGTTTATGCCTGACTTAAGCTCGGATTTGCCCACGAACCAAGCAGTCTCGTAGCCAGAGCTGTTCCCTTTCTTGCTCATGAAGAAACACTTCGGGAAAAAAAAAAAAAAAATAAAAAATTCTACTTTCACGACCATGTATTAACAGCTGCACTGAAGAAAACCCAAGGTGCAGCTACCCAGGGTCCTGCGGCAAGCAGCAAGCGCCCACGAAAAAAGAACAGTCTGAGCAGAGGTGACCCTTCACCAGTGTTAACCTCCTGCTTTACAACAACTAACAGCTTCGAGCCATCCCGAACGGGGAACCACCCCCGGCTCGCTGTGCTGAGAAGCCGTTATGCCTCACGGCACTTTGGTCAAAACTCTTTTTGAGACAATTCACAGCCCCAGCCTCCACAACGTCGCGTCGCACCGTTTTTCACAAGTTAATGCCAGAAGCGCTTCCTCCCTCCCCACCCTCTGCGTTACCTGGGAACTCCATTCACT
>VZSZ01011725.1:133918-144541 GCA_013398815.1 Ibidorhyncha struthersii
GTCCCCCGCCGGTGTTCCCCCCTCCAGCCCCTCGCCCTGCCCCGGCCCCACCATGACGAGCTGCTCTCCCGTCTCCCGCAGGTTACGCGGGCGTGGTGCGGTTCCGTGGCGTGAGGATTGGCGGCATCTCGGGCATCTTCAAGTCTCACGATTACCGGAAAGGTATGGGGGGGACAGAGCGGGCCCGGCTGGGGTGGCGCTGGGCCCGAGCCGGCACGGCAGGGCCTGGCTGTGCCTTCTCTTCTCTGAACCAACTCTGTCCTGAGGCTTAGTGTCAGTACATCTCAAGATTAGTTTTTCCTGGTTATGTGTGCATTCAAAAGTTCTTCCTTAGAAGGGTCTCCATCAGCGGACAGAACTCTTGTCACGTGATATCTGTTGTCAGCAAATACAAGATATTTTAGTCTTTCTGGTTTCCTCAACACATGAAATGTCTGTAAAGTAATATCTTTAGTAGCACACTGCTTCAGAGAAGCTTTGCAAATGGCTTCTAAGCTCCAAAGTACTGAACTAGTTTTCTAGAACACCTGATTCTGTCTAACGCCTATCAGTGCTAATTACATTTGTTGTTATCAAGCATACAGTTTGTATGCCTGAACATTGCATGTGGGAGATAAGACTTTTTTGACAATAATACGAACTACTGAAAAAGTAATTTTTCTGTTCATTCTTAAGAGTACATAGGAGCTCTGCTAGGCATTCGGGTGTCTTGTCCCGAGGCAAAGTTGGACACTACGTCCTTTTTGATGGGGTACATGTTTGCACTCCCAGAGTCTGTGGTGCCTGTGGGCAGTTACAGGCATATTTAAGCTGCTGCTAAATCTGTTAAGCTGTGATTTCATGGTTGGTGGCAGCACTCTTGAAGAAACACAAAAAAATCACAGCATCAGTGGCCTGAGTCAGATCTTGTGCAGTGCTTCGTGATCTTTTAATTTATACCTCTTTCCAAATTGCTACATTCTAACGCGTTTTGGTCGCTGACCACTCGTAGAGGGTGGCTCTGCTGTCACTATGTTGATGCCCGGCTTTTACTTGTTTCTGCCTACCTGGTGTTCTTTGGCCGTGCCAGCACACGTGCATGTGTAGCCATGATATTAGTAGATGCACAGGTTGCATGGCTGCGCAGCCAGCAGCTCTCCGTGTATGCTATGGCACGTGGCTGTGCAGTGTAACTGTGGAGGTAAGGGGTGTGGGGAAGTAATGAGGGCTGTTACCTCACTAGAGAGGTATACAACCTCATTTAGGAGTTAAGCACATAGATCTTTCTGCCATAAGGTACTTGTTTCAGACACATCCTGGGAAGTATTGGAGTCAAATTCCTGGTTTTTGTTTCCTCAACTGAATTACTGTATTCTCTATATTCATGAAAATAAGACACGGAATGGAAGAAACGCTCATTGTTGTAGATACATTTTTACAACATATTTGCTGGGCACATAAAATAAGTTAGCAGCCTGTTGGTGTAACCCTCCTGCAAAGGAAACACAGTATCTCCTTCAGTTACTTGTATTTGGGATTGCTGTAGGTGTCTGTATAACCCCAAGAAGCTGGCTTGCAAACTGTTGGGAGGGAACTGTTGATTCAAGCAACTACTCTTTCTTTCAATGTTTCAGGCCACTTTGAGTGTCCACCATACAACCAGCAAACAATTAGAAGCGCTTACCATGTGAGGAACATTGAAGTCTTCAAACTCAAGCAGGTTAGTGAAAAATCTGTTTTTTAAACAGTGGTGAATAGTTTTCGTTAATTTAGAAGTAAGATGTTAAAGCTACTCTGAACAAGTATCCTATTGAATAGCAAATCTCACCAACAACTCCCAGCTTATCTGGACAGGCCATTTTTTGTTGGCTGTGATTCCACTGTTGTTCCTGCTGAATATCACCTCCAACACTTTGTATAGCAGTGCAAATTTGATCTGAATCGGGCACAGGTAGAAGTGTGGTTTGGTTTTTGTTTGTTTTTTTTTTTAATTGGCTAAAACTCACAAAATGGAAGGCACTGCAGCTATACACTGCTGTTCCAGCTTTATGTTAGCTCTAGGAAGATGGATGCAAGCTGGTTGGTACAAAGTTAACTAATCAAAATTGAACCAGCTGAATAAGCTGATCCCAAATTTCTGTGAAGTATTTTTGACTCCACGGCGAGGAGTTCAAAGGACAGATTAGCTTTATTTTTGAGCCATTGCCTACTCCCTGCTTTGTCGCAAGGGCTACTCCATTTGGCTGAGGTGGTGGTGTGAATACATGTATTTATAAGCGTCTTGTGAGTGATTATTCAGGTTGCAGTTGCACACTTAAGTGTTCAGTAGATATAGGGATGCTGAACGTAAGAGAAAGGTTTTCTGGCATTGTAAAAGGTTTGTTTCATTTAGCTGTAAGTTTCTTACTAGTTGGACTCAGGTTTCATCTAAAAGCATGTTCTGATACAGCTGATGGAAATATGCTGAATATTGAACCAAGACATGCTTAAGACATTGATCAGACTTTTGAGGGGTGCTTTCTTTGAGGAGGGATATTGTGCTTAGCCATTATCCCTTCTAAAGAAAGCTTTTAAATATGTCATGAGGAAGAAAATGCCTTTGATTGTGGGTAGAGAACTTGCTCTGTAGCTGTAATTTTTAAGAGTTGTCTTCTGACTGCCTGACACTTACTGTGATGATGCAATCCCTTTTATAAGGCAGTGTATATAAAACACAGCTGAGCGTCCCAAGAAACTGTAGTACAAACCATGGAGTCTAGAGTCCCTTGACAGCTCCAAAGTTGCTGAAGGATGGGGATCAGTGGTATACTTACTTGCTTTGAAAGTGAGGCTATTGGTAACATCTAACTTTGTATTGATCCGTGGTAGAGCACGTTACATGTGTTTCATCTTGTGCTGTGTAATTTCAAAACTTTTTTATCTTATGTGTTTTATTTTTACTGTATGCATTTTGGCTTGACAGTTAAAGCGTCCAGTTGATATATTTATGTCACATGACTGGCCAAGGAGCATATATCACTACGGAAACAAGAAACAGCTTCTGAAAATGAAATCCTTCTTCCGTCAAGAAGTGGAGAGCAACACATTAGGAAGCCCTGCTGCTTCAGAGCTTCTGCAGTATCTGAAACCCACCTATTGGTTCTCAGCACATCTTCATGTTAAATTTGCAGCTTTCATGCAACACCAGGTAAAGCGGGGGGGAAAAAAAAATCAAGAATGTATGTGTCCCAACCACATTTTAGAATCGGGTAATCAGGTAATCATGTCCAGAAAAGCAACTTGTTAATGTTTTTGCTCAGTTATTAAAACTCAGCTTAAGCCACGATACATTGAGTGGTGTTAAGACTAGACCTTCTATAGTCAACAAATCTTTCTAATTATGTTAAAATATTTCTTTTGGCATCAAGGCTAGGTGTGCTCAGTTGCCTTGGTTGAGAGAGACCTGTGGCTCTTGCTTTATCTTACTGTCATCTGCATCCAACTTCCTGTTAGACCTCCAGTGAAGTCTTTCTCTTTGTCCCTACGTCGATTTCTTACAATCCCATGCTGATTTTCTATTTCAGAAATTTTTCTGTATAAATTATGCCTTTAAATCCCACTATATAACTTGCTTAGAATGGTCAAATTTCATAGAAATGCTAATGACTGTCAACACCATTTGTTTCCTAGACAAACTCCAAAGAAGAGCTACCAAAAGCAACAAAGTTTTTGGCTCTGGATAAATGCCTGCCGCACAGAGACTTTCTGCAGGTGATGACCACATGCAGTGGGTTTTCACTTCTTAAGTACTTTACTTGTCTGGATTGCTAAGTGCTGTGCTTAGATATAAGCTGAAGAATAGTTCTGATAAGTGGAGGAATTGGAAAGAAGCTAGGAATGGTGCATGTGTGGAATGTATATATAATTGTGTAATATTGTGTTGAAATAAGCAGGCTTTCCATCCTGTCATGCAGGCGCAGTGTTTGCTTATTCCTACCATTTTCTTCCACCTTAGAACAAGTACTTGGCTTAATTGGAGGAGTAGCTCTACTTTAACCTGAATTGGATCTCCTCTTTTGTCTTTTTTGTTAAATGTCAAACCTAAGAAGAGAGCCCATCTTGAGGCTTTTTCGCAGTTTAGTTTGGGTCAACTAGTACCTCTTTCTTCAGATCTGGATTCATGAATTCAGACAGGATTGAGACCTAAGTTGCGTACTGTAATTTCCTTTCAGTATTGTGAATTCCATCAGGAATTGGTGCAACTTCCTAGGAGAATGGCTATGCTTCTTTTTGTTTGGTGCATATCTTGCTAGGAAGGGCAGTGGACAAGTAGGAGGTTCATGTTGTGGGAATTTTCAGTGAGAGTGCCAAACTGATTTGCCAAGAGCAAAATGATGTTTGTGTTTGTGTCCTGTGTGTGCTGCCTGGGGTGCCATCCGTAAAATCTAAAATGGATGAATCTGAAATCCTTTGCTATGAGAGGGAGCATGTTCTTCAAATGCAGTCAAGCATTTTAGTATCTTACTTTAAAGTAGCTTTTATTTGTCAGCTTAAAGGGAAGATTCATTATCTGTCCTTTGGATGTGTGGTGGGATCCACTTGCCCTAGTAGCTACCTATGAAGATGGTCCATTTGCTCTGCAAAGGTTTACTGGGCTGCTAGTCCACACTTAGAATCCTGTAGCAAAACTGATCTGGACTAGTACTACCTCCAGCGGCATGGTGATCCACCTGTGTGTACCTCTGGTTTAAAAGTATTTTTTTTTTCTTCCTAAAACTGTCTTAAAAGGTTGTATTACTTTATGCATTATTTAAAATCAGAGCCTGACTACTGCAGTTTGGCTAAACTGAATGGTTTGATTCAGGTTAATGTCACTGAAGACAGTGATTTGGATTTCAATTCATCAGCTGTTGGAAGAGTTTAAAAACATTTCACGTTAATTTCATTGCTGCGCTAAGAACGTGTGTTTGTACAGTAGAATAACTGTTGCCATCAATTCTTGATGTGTATCTGCTTAAAAGGCAGCATGAATTTAAGAGCAGGCAAATTCTGTTTTCTGAGTTGGATAACTATCTGGTAGCTGGCAGTGGGGTGGAGGGTGTTCTGCTTTTTAATTGCTGTAAGCTAAAATACAGAAATGCCTTTTTTACTTTTGTTGTTTGTCCTTTGGTAGCCCCTCATTGCTGTCAACTTCCACATAGGGCTAATTTGAGAGGACTTGTTGGATTGAGGCCACTAGCTCAGTGTACTTGAAACCTAATTAAAACTCTATACCATGAAACTAACACTTGAAACTTTAATCAGTTTCTGGTGTCAAGAGAAATAACTCACCTCATCTGTTTTCTGTTTTGTAAACAGATAATAGACATAGAACATGATCCTAGTGCAGGTGACTCGCTGGAGTATGATGCTGAGTGGATTGCAGTCCTCAAGGCCACCAACAGTCTTGTTAATGTGACTCAGAGCTCCTGGTATATGCCGGAAAATAATGGCCTCCATGCAAAGTAAGTTGCATGCAAAATAGAGCAGAAAGTGTGATTTTTTTTTTTTTTTCTGGATTGGAAGTAGACTTATCTTAGAGGTTTGTTTCTCTGTTCTGCAACCTATAGTGCCTGTAAGACTTGCTAAATGCCTTGGAAAACAAAAGGGATGGTGACAAGAGCCATACTCTAGAGCATACAGCTTCTTTACTGCTCTACACAGGCAGTTAGTTTTGTTTTGCAAACTTAAACACAGCTATTTGAGGGGCAAAAAAATACATGGTAGCTGATCATCTTGCCAGTTACACAGTGAGACTGAAAATCACGCTGGATTATGGGGGTGGGCAGGTGAATGTTTATTGGGTGGGTTGACATGATACACAAATCCTTGGTGGGGAGAGGGGAATCTCAGTATTTGTTTATTGGGTGGGTTGACATGATACACAAATCCTTGGTGGGGAGAGGGGAATCTCAGTATTTGTTTATTGGGTGGGCTGACATGATACACAAATCCTTGGTGGGGAGAGGGGAATCTCAGTATTGACCAAAGGCAATATACTTTCTGGAAAAATCACTTGATACGTTGAACGTTTTTGTTGTAAGATGAATTTATTACCCATCTTTAAAAGTTTCTCTTTGCAGTGGGAATGGGAAATACCTTTTGACTGGTGCACTTGTTTAAACTTTATACACTTGTTTAGGTGGGATTACAGTGTGACAGAAGAAGCCATCAAAGAGGTCTTGGAAGAGCTGAATCATAACCTCAAAATTCCTTGTAACTTCACATTGACAGCTGCTTGTTATGATCCCAGCAAACCCCCAAAACAGGTGGAACCCGTTCATAGCGTCAATCCACAGACCACTGAGTTTTGTGCCCAGTTTGGCCTCACTGACATCAATGACAGGATCCAGCAAGCTAAAGAAGAGGGCTCAGTACGAGGCGAACATGAAGAGGAGGAAGAAGAAGAGGAGATGGACAGTACTGGGTCAGCAGAGGAACCCAGTGAATATAATACAGATAATTCTGGACTTTCATCCATTAATCCAGATGAAATAATGCTGGATGAAGACGGTGGTGATGAAGACTTGAGTACATGTTCTGTAGATCCTTCCCCTGATCATCCTCCTGACTTTTCTGCAAGTTTTTCTGACATCCGGATCATGCCAGATTCCATGGCAGTATCGTCTGATGATGCTACGGACTCCACCAACGAGGAACTGGAGAAATCTGGTGAGAGTAAGCAGGTGGAAGAGAAGAGCTTAAATGAGAGACCATTAAAGCGCATTGGTGGTAATGAAAATGGGAACAGTGGCATTAAAAAAATTAAGAGAAGGAACCAAGCTATCTATGCTGCAGAGGATGAAGATAAAATAGAATAACACTTCATGCAATGTATAATTAAGTTCTCTCCCTGCCTTTTTATGGGAAGATGGTGAGAACTGTGGTGGACTACTCATGCTTTTTAATGTTACTGGATCTTATTCATGTTACTTTCTTAAGCTGAAGAGGCTGTATGTACCTCTCGCAGGGAGGAAGATTTATCTGGATTAAACATCTAAGTCAGAAGCAGACTTTTCCAACAAAGTCCTTTGTCAAAGAATTTAAAGCTCATATATCATATCATCAGTTGATTTTGCTTCAGTTTTTGGTTATCAGTGTGTACTACGTATCTTCAACTGTACTGCTGTACAAAATTCACTGTGCTTGTTAAACAAGGAAAGAACTCTTAAATTATGACTCTAATCAAAGTGAGAGGACGTCTGACTTACAAGACTGAATCATTTAATTTTATTGCTTTTGTCTTGTTTTATACTGAGCTTTTAATACAAAGTATCACATGCAATAACTCCGTGAACTAAATTTGAAAATAGAATTCCTGTGGTAACAAAACAGTGATGGAAGAGTGAAGATTTTTGTTTCTGGTGATATTAACGCCATAGAAAAGCTTCACGGTTATAAACTAAACAATGTGTATTGTCCCGTATTGGCTTTTAATTACAGTTCTGATAGGGAAACAAGTCTCGTAATTTGAAGCATGACAGTTTTATGGAGACCACAGAAGAGTGCATCTCTGTTCTTAAAAACTCACTTGTGTGCTGTCTCTTAACACTTGAGAACCATGTCTTAAAATTAAAATGCAAGTAGTTAGGATGAGCAGCTTCCTAAATATGGACATCATTACTGTCTCAGTTCTTACTAATTAAGGCTGTGTTCTATTTTCTTATGAGGTGGTTGATGTTTGTAAGTTACTTGAGACAATAATGTCTACCATTATCATTAGCTCAAGTTTTCACCTCCCACTTTTTTTCAGTAGCTTGTAACTTGCTGAATTCTTACAACTGGATTTGGAGCCTTCCAAAATACCTTCATAAACTTCAGCTGAGGGAGAACAGTAGTTGGAAGTTTTCTTTTTACTGTTTGCCCTGAATTATGAGCAAACAGATTACACTCCTTTAGCCTAAAAGGCTGTGAGGATAACAAAACTCGCCAAATTCATGAAAGTTACAATGTTTTCAAGCATGCGTTATTAGTCTTCCTGTCAGATTTTGCTGGTGTTCTGTGCTGAGCTTTTGGAATCAAGATGGAGCGGGACTTCTTCATGACTGTGCTGCCCTTGAGAGCAGAGGTAGCTCCTGTGTGCTTTTACTCCTGTAAGGCACAGGCAGCGTGGAGAAGAGAGCATCCTGACAGGAAGAGGGAACTGGACAGGGAGCAGTGAGTGAAATGGAGTGTGAGTTATGTAGCAGGGAAACACCTTAAGGTCAAGACTTCTGTCTTTAAAATCACTCCACGTTCTAGGTGGTTCCTCTCCTGTCAGCAGTTCACTATGAAAACTAAATGCATATAAGCATTCAAGGGCTAGAAATTGGCAAAATTCATGCTTTCCACAGATCTCATTAACAGCTTTATGCTGGTGAGTTGATGCCATTAACATCCTGGGTTTTTTTTCCAGAGGATGCTATCTTGTTTACTAAATGATGAGTTGGGCCCTGTTAATGCTCTTTGTCTGTCTCTCTGTGCTAGCTCATCTGTCAGAACACCCGCCAAAGAGAACTGATGAAAAACTGGAAGTGTTTGGTGTAACCCTCAGGTTATCTAAAGTAGCCATGAACTATCAGGTAGATTAGTCGACTGTCTTTAGGGGTTCTGGGTCTGCAATGCTAAAATCTCACACATGACTCATGATCTGAAGCCTATAATGGAAATAAAGTATTTTAAGTATAAATTGTGTTATGAACTTGGAAAGTCTCCCAGGAAATATGAGCATGCTATTCAGCTGTCAGATTCTCTGTGAACTGGAGTGGAAGATGTAAGTTATATGTAATAGACTTTTTAGTGTGATTTCATATGTTTTTAAAGCAAACTGTTCTGTTGTGTGTTGTCCCATGTCCCCTCCCCCCCCCTTTCTGATAAATGTGTTTTGGCTTTCTAGAAAGAGGAGACTTTGATGAGATAGAGTACTTATTTTTGAATCTTTAAAGATTTTTTTTTTATAAAGTATTTCATCATCCATTGAGCAGAATGTAGCTGGTAAATATAGTTAACATAAAAAAATTTTTGAGTACAAATCATGTCTGATCTATATAGGGTTACTGTGCCCTTTCTCGCAGTTCACACAAACTCTTTGCAGTTTGAAGTGTCCAGCTCTACTGTGCTCTTGTTGTTACGGATTTTCCCTGTCAGCAAGATCCTCTGCCTCATGTAGAATTTAATTGAAGCTCTGAACTTAAAGCTTCTCCGGTGAAGACCAAATACTTCCAAAAGTATGTAAAACACTAGGGAGGGCTGGCAAAGTTTAATTGGCTTTTAAGACCTGGAGTCTTCAGTCCTCTTTAAAAATAAGCTTTATGGTCCTTTTGAAAACTTTTAACTTTTTAACTTTTGGTGAGAAACATCTGGAAAATGTTTCTCTGTCAGACCCTCGTATTGCAGATTTTTCAGTGTATGAAATTTGCACTTAGTCTAAAAATGTTTTTGCTGTTACCTATAAAGTGTTTGAGAAAAGTGTCGATGTGTTTCATTCCAGGCCAGCACATGGGTATTTTGTTCAAAGCATGTTATTAATCTACTTGGAGAAAAACAAAGAAAAGGGGTATAGCTTTTTTTTTCCCCCACGTAAGTGGAGTATTTTTTCTTTTTTTTTTAAATTAAAGGTATTAAAGTCAACTTGTGACAGCATCCCAGAGTATGTTTATTGTGCTCCCATTGTCCTCTGGAATCTCTAACAGCTGGCAAACCTATGTTTACCTCACAACAGCAACAATTAAGATACGTGAACCTGACCTGTGATGTTTTTAGTACTCTGAAGTTCTCTCTTCAGGAGCAATGGGTGGATAGAATTAGTATCCTCATGCTTAAAAAGGTGACGTACGGGGAGGCTAACGTAAATATCGGGTCTTACAGAAGTCTATAGCAAATCTGAGTGAAGTCCTGGGGTTTTTGAGGGGGTTTCTGCAAAAACCTAACTCAAACATGTTCCGGGGAGTCCACAGGGCAAGATGTGGGACGAGGACGTGACAGAAGGACCTGCAAAAGTCTATGATGTCCACTAGCACAGTCAGAACATAAGGTAGCCGAAGCTAAATCTGTTTGCTTGTATCAAAAAAAGGTCAGGCTATTGGTGGACAGCTGACAGGCTGTCCCGAAAGCTGTGCTAGTGACCCTGTGTGGAACCGGGACTAGGGAAACAGCTGTGGTGCTGTGAGGGAAGCCTGCGGCACGGTCAGCCTGCCCCCGCCTCACCGCCTGGGTAAAGCCAGTCACGCAGCTCCGCGTTCGCTGGTGGGATGAGGGAAATAGCGAGGGCTGGGTCAGTGCCCTGAGCTCCATACCCCTCCGCACACCGCTTCATCCGCGGTCATGGCGGCGGTGGTCTTTCCCGCCTCAGCGGCGAGGTGTTCACCACCGCCCCGCGCCTGCGCACAGCCTCCGCCGGGGGTGGGCGGTGGCGGCAGGCGCATGCGCGGATCGCGGCGGCGGGGGTTGCAGGGGAGGCGTGAAGAGAGGCGCGCATGCGCGGCGGCGGCGGGCTGGTGGAAGGTAGCGGGGGTTTCGGCGTCGGCTGATTCGCTGGGCACGAGGCCGCGGCGCCCCGCCCCCGCCCGGCGGCGCTGCGCTGCGCTCCGCCATGAGGCCGTGCCCGCCGGCGGTGGCGGTGCTGGTGGTGGTGGCGGCGGCGGCGCG